>PVKB01005890.1:0-81232 GCA_004027205.1 Ctenodactylus gundi
AAATATCTTGCTGTAATATGTTTTTGACACATGATAAATGCATTTATGTCGATAAATTTGTTTACATACGTGTTGAATCAAAATCATTTTTACTTCGGCTACCTTTCCCTGACTTCCCATAATCCCTCATTCCCAGGTTCCCGTCTCATCTCCACAAATCCTACTTCTTTGTTTCATCTTTAGTTTTTCTTTAAAATATTTATTTTGCAAATATAAAAAACCATACCATTTGTAACAATGTGTGTTTAATTTGTTTCTCTTAGCATTATACCTTCACAGTGCATCTATTTTCCTACGAATTGTTCTAATTTATCTTTTATGGGTGTACATGTATTGATACAGCATGCTTTCTTATGCATTCATCTGATCATGGACATATGGGTTGCTTCCAATATTTGCTTATGATAAGTTGTGCTGCCATAAACATGCATATGCATGCAACATTTTAATATGATATACTAAAATCCTTTTGAAGGTGCCCAAAAGATGTGTAACTCAATCAAATAAAATTTCTATTTTTACATGTGTAAGGAATCTCCATACTGGTTTCTTACCTGTTGTTATGCTTTGCATTTCCTCTTACAGATGAGCAAAGTTCCTATTTTCCAGAGCTCACTGGCTATTATATTTGAATCTGTGATTATAACCATACTTACAGGAATAAATTGGAATCTTAGAGTTGTTTTAATCTGCTTTTTTCTAATGTCATATATACTTAACATTTTTCATGTATTTAGTGGCTCATTTTTATTAGTGTGTGTATACATGTGTGTGTGTGTGTGTGTGTGTGTGTGTGCACATGTGTATTTTTGCGTATAATACACAATGGTGACAGTGAGCTTGGGTATTTTTTGGACATATATATCACATTAATGTCTCAATCCTCCTCCACTTTTGGGCTCTTCTGCTGCCTCCATCATCCCCCCAATGCCCACTGTCACAGGAGGATGGTTCTATGAAATGCCTGTACTTTGGGTTTCTCATACCAGAGAAACCATGCAATATTTCACTTTCTGCATTTGACTCACTTCACTAAGCATGATGGTCTCAGGTTTCGCTGATGGGAAAGTAAACACACAACCCTTACGGAGAGAAGTATGGAAATTCCTCAAAAGAATGAATATAAATATTCCATTCGATCCAATGATACCTCTTCTGGGTATCTTTCCATAAGAGTTGAAAGCTACATATAACGGAGATACATGTGTACCTACGTGTAAAGCAACACAACTACCCATAGCTAAGTTGCGGACGACGCCAAAATACACATCAGCAGACCAATGGATACAAAAATTATGGTATATGCTCACGCTACTACTTTTCCATAAAGTGATATATTTAAGGCTTTCATATATTATATATACACATCTTCTTTTGAGAATTGGCTATTTATTTCAGTTGCCCATTTTTTGATTGGGTTTTTATTTTATTTGTGTTGTTCTTTATATATTCTAGATTATAGACATTTGTCTAAAGAGTAGCTGGCAATCTCTCTCTCTCTCTCCTCTCTCTCTCTCTCTCTCTCTCTCTCTCTCTCTCTTTCTCTCTCTCTCTCTCAACTCTTAGTTTGGTCCATTGGTGATGAGAAGATTTAATTTAACATAATCTCATTTGTTGGCGCTTGGTGTTTACTCTTGTTCAATTGAGGTTCTGGTCATAAAGCCATTCCTAATGACTATATCTTCAAGTACTGAGTTTTCTGTATTAATTTCTAGATCTTCTAAACATCTTGATTTGATTTTAGTACAGGAAGAAAACCAAGAGTCTAGACTCAATCTTCTCCATGTGAATAACCGATTTGCTCAACGTTATTAAAGAGAATGTCTTTTCTATATTATTGACCCTTTTTTCAAAAAGCATGTGGCTGAGGGAGCTTGGAGTTGTTTCTGCAATTTCAATTCTATTCATTTCATTCATGTGTCTATTTTTGTGTTATGAAAACCCTGTTTCTATTGCTGTAGCTTTCCAGTGGAAATTGATGTCCAAATTTTTAAATAACTCCTGCTTTATTCTCATTGTTAAAGGTCATATTGGTTATTCTAAATTTTGGTTATTATAGGCTATTCTTTAGATATTGTGATTGCATAAAATCTGTATATCATTTTTAATAAGGTGGCCATTTTTACAACATTTGTTCTGCGTATTGAAGAACAAGGGATGATTCTCATTTTATAATGTTCTACTAAATGAAGTGTAAAATGAGAGGCAATGGTCAGATAGAAAAGGGATGAACCTCTGAAAAAGGGGTGGAGTTTTTATAGATGATTACTAATTCCCCAAACCCCATGGTTGTAATGTGTTACAGAATTTAAAACTCATGTATTTACAAAAAATGTTAAATTTTATGTCATGTGACTATTTTACCACAATAAAAGAGTACTATAATTTAGGCTATAAGGTCTTTTACTACTTTAATTTAATTCCTATATATTTAAGGGTTTTTTTGAAGCTATTATGAGCGGGATTATTTTCATGAATTTGCTTTCACTTGATACATTGTTATGTAAGAAGGATGTTGATCTATGTAAGTTGATTTTTTCTTTTGCTACATTGTTGAATGTGCTTATTAATTCTAAAACTCTTCTAGTGCAGGTTTCTGGGTCTTTTATGTAGAAGGTCCTGTCATATGCAAATACAGACAGTTGGCTTCTTCTTTTTCTATTCTTATACCTTTTATTTCTCTGCCTGGTTGCTCTGGCTAAAGTTTGGAGTACTGTTCAACAAGAGTGAGACAGAGTGTTTACTCTGTCTTGTCCCAGATTTTAGAGAATGCTTTCAGTTTTTTTCCATTGAATAAAATATTCTGAGAGGGTTTGTCAGAAATGGCCTTTATTGATTTGAGGTTAATAATTTCTATACTCATTTTTGTCAAAGTATTTATCATGAAAGAATGTTGGAGTTTATCAAAAGATTTTTTTTCCTGTGTCTGTTGAGACCATCACGTGATTTCTGTTGTCCTTGCTTATGTTAATGTGCTGTATTGTGGTCATTGGTTTGCTTATGCTGAAAGTTCTGGTGGTCTAGAATGAAGCCCACAGGGTCATGACACATGTATGACCACTTTCATAATTACTTGCATTCTGCTTCTGAATATCTTATTGATGATTTTTGCTTTTATGTTCATCAAGGCATTTGGCCTGTATTTTTTGTTTGTTTGTTTGTTTGTTTGTTTGTTTGTTTGTTTGTTTCTTGTTGAGTATTTGACTGGTTTTGATACTAGCTGATATATAACAGAAATTTCTTTCTTTCTGTCAGGCTTCCCAATTTATATTTAAAATAAAAAATTTCAAAGGAATTTATTACAGTGCACAGGATTCTGGGTGCGGTCTTTGTGATTTTGCCTTTTTTGATTTCTAATTTCTTTGATAGGTATTTTGCTGCTCTTTTGGTAAATTTAGCCAGTGATTTATTCATCTTGTTTATCTTTTCTTGCATTCATTGATTATTGTGCAGCCTTTTCTTTGGTATCAACTGTTTTTTGTTTATTTTCACAGTAATCTACATAGTTTCATTCCTTCTACTAGGTTTAGGTTAGGATTTCTTATTTCTTAGAACCTTAATGTGCACCAGCAGCTTATTTATTTGGGGCTGTCCTACTATTTATTTACAGCAAGAAACTTCCCTTTCACAGCTTCCTTCATCGTGTCCCGGAAGTTTCACTGTAATATGGTCCCATTTTCATTTGATTTAAGGAACATTTCAATGTTTTCTGCTGATCATTGATTTTTCAAAGGTGCATTCTTCAACCTCCATATACTTGTGCAATTTTTGAGATTATTTTTGTGTTGATTTCTAGTTTCTTTCTTTTGTCATTCTATATTATGCAGAAAACTATTTTAATTATTTTGTTTGCTTTAAGCATGCTTTTCACCTACAATATGGACTCTTTTGGAGAAAGTTCCATATGCTGCTGAGAATGTATATTCTATTGATGCATAACAAAACACTCTATCGATATCTTTTAAATCTGTTCAATGGTGTGGATTAGTTCTAACATGTCTTTATTGGTTTTTTTTTTTTCTAGCTCACCTATATATTTGTTAGTGGAATATCGAAGGCCCTCACTGCAGTCATAATGGTGTTTATCTGCCCTTTTATTACAATAGTTTGTGTTCTGTGAAGATGAGTATGCTGATATTTTCCATAAATATTTACAATGATTACTTCACTCTAGTAAATTATCCCCTGTATGATGATATAGTGACCTGGGCTGGAAGAATGGCACAGTGGTTATAGGACTTACCTAGAAAGAGTAAGGCCCTGAGTTTGATTTCCTAATACCACAAAAGTTGGGAGTGTTGGCACATGCCTGTAATTCCAGAATTTTGGAGACAGAGGTAGGAGGATTGCTGTGTTTTTGAGACCAGCCAATGCTACAGAGTGAATTCAAGACCAGCCTGGATTACAGAGTGAGACCCTGCATCAAATATATATATATATATATCGTGCTTTGTCTCATGTGACTTGAAGTCTGTTTCATGTAAGAATAGGACATAATTAGTCAGGTGCTTTGTCTCTGTCCTTTGCTCAGATACATTTGCTCATGTACAGGGTGGGAGAACAAGAAGGGACTGATCAAGCGGCTGGTCCTCCATTGGCCCCTCGCAAGCTGGAGCTTTTTTTCTGGACCCCATCTCTCAGTGGCAATATTGCCTGGTAGGATCTTCTACTGAGTGTCTATCCCCTGAGCGATTTCTTCTCTTTTCTTTTGCCCATGGTTTGCAAATATCTTCAAATTTGCCTGGTGGCTTTAGAGCATCTTTTGAATACCACTGGCTTTCCTGCCTTTATTCTGTTTCTCTTTGTCAATCTGAAGAAGCTAAACAACCACAGATATTCTTTCTTAACCTTGAGTCCTGGTATATTTTGAGGTCTTCTTTCTCATACAAAATAAGCATTGAGATACATGAAATATATGATATGATATATTGAGATAGAAAGGTTAAACTGAATGTATTTTTTCTTCCATATTTCCTTCCTTCCAGCCTTATCACCTTCTCATTTTCTAACTTATTTTCTTTCTGTCTTCTACCTTTTCCAGATTCAACAAGCCTTCATTGATTTTGAGAAGCTATCGGAGGTGATACACTAGATAAACACTAATAAATTATGGGTAACCATCAGCTATTTAGCTCCAGAAAACAATTCATCTCATTAGTAAAAAGCAGTGATTTTGCCATTAAATGTGTCATACTTTGTGTCATACATTGATATACATAGATATAAAATATGTATTTGTTAGGCTCATATACTTATATGCATTCGTTATTTTTATTCACTTTAGAATGGACATCAGTCACCATTTATGGTTGCCATATAAAATAATGTGAATCTATTTTATGCTTACTTTGTTTTTCTTATACTTGTGGTTCCTAGTTTCAAAAGAATTCGGTTGGGAAAACAATGTTTCTCTATTGCTCATCAGCTGTCATCCTGTCCCTCTGTTACACATACACGCACAGATAAGTACAGCCCCGTCTCCTATCTCATCCGTGCACTGATTTCTAGAGAAATATTTGTTCACTAATTTACGATTTGTTCTGACAGATTTCTATTGCAATGACAGAAAAGAGAAGGGAAAAACAAGATTTTTTTGTATGACTCAAAAATATTTTCATCTCACCTGACCTAATTGCTCTCAATAAATATCCTCACCTTATTCTATCTCTTCATTACTTTTATTTAACAGGGACATTGGAAATACTTCCTTGATATTTATCTAAGACGCACACACACACACACACACACACACACACATACACACACACACACACACACACACACACACATATATATATATATGTACACACACACACACACTATATATATATATATATATATATATATATATATATATATATATATGCTTTATAGTACAATGAATGGAATGACGTTAACCTATTCTATGACAGTCCTATTAAGAAAATCCATTCAATTTAAACCTACATTTAACTATGATTGTTGTAAATACTTAAGACCTATTTACACTTTAATTATATATAAAACACCAACAACATACACAGATAAGTTCAGATTTCTATCTTAATAATCTATACATTTTTATCTTTTTGCATATCAATCTGCACACTCAATTTATGTTTTTTAACATAGTTCTTATATTTTAGTAGTATTTGAATGTGAACATCAATATAGTTTCTTCTTATTTTATTAAAAAGAAAAAAACAGTTTGGCTAAATAACTTACCTAGGGTTAAATAATTAGATGTATTCCAGTTAAAACTAGAATCAGGGGCTTCTGACTTCTGTTCTACTAATTGTGCCACCACTCCATTGCTGAGTGGGTGATCTAAGTTTCCTGATGGCAGAATTCATGAAGTTGGCTTATTTGAACCCATTTTGTATTTTAAGAAAAAAATCAACTTATTTTGAATTGCTTATTATTGAGTCTTATATTTAAATCCAACATAGTATATTATTAATTTAAATTTTATTATCTGTATGTCTTTTCAAGAAACACAGGCAAATAAATTTTATTTTACTATGAAGAAAAACTTGGGGCTTAAGTTCTGCTTTACCTGTTTGTTTACTCTGCCACCCCAACTCCTCTTATCTTCTCTTCACCACTGCTAAACTCTTTCTTGAACGTTTTTCTACTTTAGACAGAGAGAGAGAGAACTCACAGGTAGGTGTGTACACGTGTTGCTCGTTTATTATGGTGTACTCTGTCCCAGATTCTGTTTTTTAGTGAGGTATTTCATTAACTGTTGTTGTTTCTGCTCTCATTAAAAATTTACAAATAAAAAAGGAATTCAAGGATAATTGCCACAAAAACAGGTAGACAGTGTGGTGAATTATTCACCTTTGCATTTCTAATCTCCCACCCTTCCCCCCAAAAAAAGATGTGTGAGTTTAGCAAACACAGGCAAGGTGAATGCCAAATGCGTGCTATTCTGAGACAGATGTCAGTGAATCAACTCAACTCCGGAATAGATATGAAATATTCAAAAAGTTATTGTGCTGGGAGAGCACAAATCACATGCCTGTGCATAAAAGATTGCAAAATACTGCTGCATACGCAAATCAGATAATGCCTCTTTATACTGGACAAATATGTATGACTTGAAATGAAAGCCAGAAACCCAGACTTGATGTTGAAAATGGAAAGGGAAGAAAGCTAAAAATCAGAATTAAAAAATATTTCCTCTAAATCCTCTAGGTGAGACCGAAGTACATAATTTTTATTATGTATGGGAAAACTCTAAGCTGAATAGAAGATGTTTCTTAGCCTCTCTACTTAAGCAAATCTGCAGCCACATGAAGTAGCACAAACTCTAATCCCAGATGGTTAAGAGGCTGAATCAGGAGAATCGTGCATTTGAGACTGCCCTAGGCAACACAGCAAGACTGCCAAAAAGGAAAAAAAAAAAAAAAAAGAAGAAGAAGAAGAAAAAGAAAGAAAGAAAAAACAAAAAATACTTTAAAAAACAAAGCCACACCATTTGCATGATTGAGCTGTTACTCAGTTTGACTTGTGTTTAGGAGGGAACAATTTGAATTTCTGTCTTTTTAAATTTCTCTGAGTCATATTACTTAAGAGTAGTGTGCATTAACTGTAATATTAATTTGCCCAGGATTTTGGTTTAATAGTTAGCCACAAAGTAGATTTAGTTTTGGTAAGATAGTTAAAATTTTAATAAAGTTAATATTATGCAAAATCTTAGAGAACTCATAGCTGTATGAAAGGAAATAGATTAGGTTTTCTCCTGGTTTTTAGCATGATTGACATGACAGATTACACGGGTGATCTGTTAAACCTTGCCTATGTTCTCAATAAAACACTAGACAAATAAACAATGCCATTGCATACTCTTAGCTGGTGTCTGTGCAGATGGAGGTAGAGCCAGCTCTGGGTACTGATTAGGAAAGTCTGTTTGCAACTCCCCCCACCCCCACCCATAGGCATGCTGTTCAGTGAATTAAGCTTCAGTAAGAATCGAGTCCCGCTTCAAAACCCAGCTGGCCCCTTTGTGCAATCTCCAGTTTGCAGGCTGGTCCTGAATTCGTTATCTGATCTGTGAATTTCTTTTCATGGTCTCACATTTTAGGAAGAATTTTCCATCAGTTTAGTAAACTCTCCTTTCATAAAAGACACCTGTTGGCCAAAGGATTTCTTCACTCTTATATTTAAACTTTTGCAGCCATGATTCCAGCTTTTCTGAATATCCTTGTACTTATCAAGTGAAAAAAAGAAAGAAAGAAAGAAAGAGAGAGAGAGAGAGAGAGAGAGAGAAAGAAAACCAGCAGCAAAAGGTGAAACTAAACACTATATAAATGACTGCAAAATGTAGAAATCTAAAGAGAGAAAAAAAAGCACAGAAATCATCAGAAAGAAAAAACATCTGAAACTTTTAAGTGTTTTAGTTTAAATTCAATCCTGGAAGGGTGTCTATAAAATATTTATACTTTAATGTTCCCAAAGTAGTTTAATCTGATCTGCCAAGTCACAGCTACAGCAGAGTACCCTGTCCCAGGGTCAGGCAATGTGCTGAAATCAGCAGGACTGCCCAATTTCCATAGTCAGTATGTGTCCTACAGGCTATGGTAGAAAAGTTGTAACTTGGCTATATCTACTCTCAGCATTCCAACTCCATAAAAAAGTCAAATGTAGCTGACAGGTGTTTTCTTACATTAATGCTATGATAAAAGAGCCAAAATCTGCTACACACAAGCATGAAAACAAATTATTAACCAATTACCAAAAGTCTTGAAGTATCATTTATAATTGCAGCTACAATATTGCTTCAGAAAATTACACCTTATTAATACCTGGTGATAAGAAGTGTTTGTGAAGATGGGAAATGGCGAAGTTAATCAATCTTAATTGACTTATTTGTTACTCAGAATGACAACATAATAAATAATTATCACCTCAACCCAACTTGTTGTACTTTTTCCTTTCAGGTGATATCTGTGACCTATTATCAGCATGCACAATTTAAAAGCTTACATGTGCTTTTTTTTTTTTCCTCATCCATGTAATTTAATCCGAGGTGCCAACCCTGGACCTGCGCCAGCACAAACCTTTCCTGCTCCAGGGTCGCAGCCAACGCGGTCCATCTGGATGTGCTGGCCTGCTGGATGTCACATGACAGATCCTACAGGCATAAAAGATGAAAGGACATTCAGGCCACGTGCCTGGGGATGACAGCTTCCTTTGTGATGAACTACAGAGTCTCCGCTTGTTAAGTAAGCCTGTGACAATGATAAAAGATAAAGCCACTAGTCTCCAGCAGAATGCGGCCTATCTGCCATGACAAACCACGCTGTCTCTTCGCATGCCTGCTGACATCTCATACAGCATTCCCATAAGTGGCAGCCAGAAATAGTGTCTGAAGACAGCCCCACAAGAGTGGGATAACTCCCTGCTTATCTCCAAACAAATGAATGGAAAAAACATGGAGTGTACAATGGTGTTTTCTTCGCCTCATGGATAAAAGTGACTTTTTACTTAGGACAGTGTGTATGATGGGCCTATTTCACATAACATTAGAGTTCTAAGCAATGACATACAAATGACTACTCGGGCCTTATTTTCTCTCTATCAATCTTAAACTCTTCTCTTATTGTTCCTTACGTCCCCAGTCCACTTTACATGATTGCTTCTGTTTATGACAGCTAACATTTAGTTAGTGCTTACAGAACGCCAGGCACAGCTATAACCACATAATATATATTATCTCGATTCATCTTCCTCAAGGGACTGTTGACTGACTGACCATCATTAGATATACAGTTTTTCCCTCACGTCAGTGGTTTTCGTGTACCCATTTCAAAAATGAGAATATTATGAGGATATTGAGATTTAGATAAACGGAGTTTTTTAAAGAAACATTTAATAGATGACCTGATGGTTAGTATATGAAAATTCTGATTTACTATTTTCATTCTATTGGAATACTAATAAAAATAGCACAAAATATTATAAAGATAAGTAGGCTTCAGATGTGTTTTCTAAGATCTTCTGCAGTTATTTTGAGACCACAGTTAATCTGTAAGTGTCTCCAGGCAGGACTGAGATTGAAATTGCTGACTCCAGTTATCTCAGGGTAGACGATTCTTCCAGATGTTTGGCCACCGGGTGGCTATTCATGGAAAGGAAGCAGATGGTTACTAAGAAGACTGTTTCTCTTTGCTTCTTCTTTTCTGCCTTCCATTCTCCTACTTTCTCTGGAAGCACCTCATTTTCCAAGAACCTATTTCTTTTCACCTGACTCATTCTCAACATTGCTGATGGCTCCTGGGAACCGGGGCTTCCCAGCTCCTGCTGTGTCCTTTTATACCCACAAGCACACACATTCTGGTACGAGGTTCTATTTAATCTTAGGATATTTTCACATAGTTACACAACAGCTTTGTGAATTTAAATTTTACCTCTCACATTTTCCTAACAGATGTAAATGGGTCAGACCCTTATTTTATGTTTGGATCTTATTCTGTAGGACACTGCACAAGTAGAAGAAGCTTGGGGATGCTTATTCAAATGAAGCACTTTTCCTTGTTAATGGTTTCAAGAAACAAAGAGACCTAACCCCTCCTTGTAAAGAACAATCATGCCTAACGAATCTAAATTCTAAGCGAGGTTCTCTGAGCAATAGAAGCTTGCTTTGGGAAAAGACAAAAAAGCAAGGGGATGGCAAATGATGGAGGAGGACTTTTTCTCTAGTTCACTACAACTGGTGGGGGGAAATGAAGTCTGTTTCATTCAGTAAATGAATGTTTTGAAGGACCTTAAATATTTAAGTGCCAATGACAGGCTTTTCATGAAATTTATAAACATAAAAAAATACTTTGGGGGCTGGAAGAATGGCACAATGTTTATAGTGCTTGCCTAGCAAACTCAAGGCTCTGGGTTTGACTCCCTGGTGCCTGTAATCCACATACTCCGGAGACTGAGTCAGGAGGATTGTGATGAATCTAAGGCCTGGGCCTGGGCTCCAGAGTGAGACCATGTTTCAAAAAAAAAAAATAAAAATAGTAGATCAGTAGTGACAGATATACGATTTTTTCTAACTGGAATGAACTTAAATAACACTAACCAAACACCTCTGGTTTTATATTCAAAGCACCTGAGTTAGGCGTATGTAGACAAACACACCCGTAAGCACTCACACAAACCTGCTCACATACCATCTCCACAGATTATTGGTTGTGGTAAAACATTTCATGTGAAAGCATTTTTAAAAATATTTTCGGGTAATTTTCATGCGTATCGAGGATACAATAAGCGCTAGTGTAACCTCTCACTGTTCTATGATCTCTTCAGAACTGTCCCTCAGCAGAACAAGCAAACAGCTCCCCCATGTTACTGGTATGTATATGTGGGATGCATAATGTTTAAATTGAACTTGAGCACTTTCTTCACATATATATTTCGTCAAAATTATGAGTCCTTCCCCTCTTCTTTTGACTCTGCCACACCTGCTCCCTCCTCCCTAGTTCCCCATATGCTCGCCCATTTAGTTCTATGAAATGACTGTACTTGGGATTTCGCATATTAAAGAAACCATGTTATATTTAACCTTCTGCATCTGACTCAGTTCACTGAGCATGATGGCCTCAACTTGCATCCCTTTACCTACAAAAACCTCAAAACTATCTGTCTTTATAGACAAGTGGTACTGCATTGAACGTATATACCACAATTTAAGTATCCATTAGTCTATAGATGAGTATTCTGATGTCTTCCACGTTTTAGCTATTGTTAGTTTTGCTGCTATGAACAAGTATCTTTTATATGATGCTTTTAAGTCTCTTGGAAAGACACTCAAAAGAGTTATAGCTAGATCAAAGGAAATTTGCAGCTTTTCTGAGGAATTTCTATCTTGTCCTCCATAGTGGTTTTATCAGTTTACACTTTCATCAGCAGTGTAAGAGGGTTTCTGTTTTCCCACAGCCTTGCCAGTATCATTTGCTGTTTGAGTTCTTAATATTTGCCATTCTTTGGTGGGTTAGATGGTATCTTAGTGAGTTTTGATTTGCAGTTCTCTAATGTCTAGGAATGTTGAATATCTTTTCATATATTTACAGGCCATTTAAACTTCTTCTGGGAACTGTCTATCTATTTCTGTCCATTCTTCAGTTGGGTCTTTGAAATTGAGAAGTCTACTTTTCTTCAGCTTCTTGTATATTCTAGTTATTAGCCTCCTATCTGTTGAAAATATGTTTCCCTTTCTGTTGCTCTCTCTTTATTTACTCTGTTGATAATTTCCTTTGCTACACAGGAACATTTTAATTTGGAATAACCACATTTTTGATTCTGGGAACTATTTATTTTGCCTGGGTGTCTTATTAAGAAAGTGTTTACCTGCAGCTATATCCTTTAGATATTTGCTGACTTTGTCTTCCAAAAGGTTGTGTTTCAGTTTCAATATCTAGGTTTTTGATCCACTTTCATTTACTAACAATGAGCTCACTGACACAGAGCCCAGAAGAATAGTTCCATTCTCAATAGCCCATCAAAAATTAAATATCTAAAAGTAAACCTAACCAAAAAATGAAGAACCCCTACAAAGAAAACTATATTATGTTGAAGACAGTAATGGCAAAAGATATTAGAAAATGAAAAGACATCTCTTTTTCTTGGATAGGCAGAATTAGTATAGCCAAAATGACTGTACTGCCCATATTGATATACGGATTCAATGAAATTCCTGTCAAAAGATCAACTACTTTTTTCACAGAACTTGAAAGCATCTTCCTTAAATTCATATGGAACCAAAGGAGACCTAGAATAGCCAAAGCAATCCTAATAAGACAAAGGCAAGTGGCATTACCATTCCAGACATCAAGATAGATTACAAAGCAATATATATATATATATATATATATATATATATATATATATATATAACTATATGGTACTAGAATGAAAACAGACAAGTCAACTAATCGCATAGATCTGAGAATTCAAAGACAAATTCAAATTCTCTCAGCTACCTGAAGTTTGATAAAGGAGCCACTGGAAAAGGACAGTCTCTTCAACAAATGATGCTGGGAAAATTGGGCATCCACATGCAGAAGAATGAATCTAGACATGCGCACCAAAAAAAATAAAAAAAAATCAAAGCAATTCACTTTTTAATATATTCAATTGTAGAGCAGTGTCAGAGGACTAGTGACTCTCATAAACTGAGGGGATTGGGGTCTCTTGTAAAGTGTGTTGTTTACAATAAAAAAACCCACATTTCTTTTGGTTAGAACCCACATGGCTTGTAGATTTCAAAATTAATTCATATCATAATTCAAAACTATCAAACATATGCAACATAACTCTAAAAGTGATGTCTTTTTCACTAAAGTTTTGCATTCTAGTGAGAAAAGAAGAGAGAAAAAGACTGAGAACGTGAACTTCTCAAGAAGAAACTAACACACAATAAATAGGAATAATTAACTAAAACGTTATTTGGGAAGTTTGGTCATAATGTTTCCTTAGTTTTGGGCTTCAAATTACAGAAGAATGACACTAGCAATCAGATTGCACATGTATACCTTAGTATGTTTTTATCGCTAGAGGAGATTAATAGGGCTTACAAGAAACATCAAAATTAACTATCACATTAAAGCAAAGAATATTTGGGGAATATCTTCTGTATGAAACATATCAGTGACAAAGGACTAGAAAAGCACAACAGAACTAGCCTGGTATGGAGGACACAAATATTATGCACACTTGCTGAACTGGGCCTAGACACATCGTGTTATGCGAGTCCAGAAATAATTTTAAAAGAGGCCAAAAATAACCTGTCAATAGCATAGATGTAGAAATACTATAAGTGTCTAAGAGAAATGGTGAGGAAAATGAACATTGTCCCCACTGGATGTAAGCTTGACTTTCTGTAATAAGACAAAAGCACAGTTATTAGAAAATTATAGCACAATGAAGAAGATGATTTAAATAATTTGGTAATATTGAACTCAAGCTTTAGGTCTTTATTCTTTCTCAACTAAGAATTGTTTTATTTATCCAAGTTTAAAGGAAGGGTGAGAAAAAAGAAGTTGTATATAAATTTCACTTGTTTTTATTAGAAGTGAAGAAACTCATTGCAGATACTATGTTAGATATAACTAAAGATATTAAGGCATTTGCTTCTCTCCAACAGGAAAAAAAAATGTTATAAGCCTATGACAAGAAATAAGGAAAAAAAAATCTCCACATACAATACTAAAAGCGTTGCTACAGATTATAGGTTAATTGTGCCAGGAGGAATTGCTTGGATAATAGCTTTAAGAGATCACCTCAGTTTGAAGGAGAATCTTGCAAGTGGGTCCAAGTAGGAATTAACACTCGGGGCAAGAAAGATTCTGTAATTTAATATTCAAAACAGATCATTACAACTATTTTAAATAATCATTTTGTGATTAAGGGAGATTTTACAGAAATGTGTGTGGGGCTTCGTCGATGGACAAATGTTGAGTAATTAAAGCTTAATTTTAAACAATGGAGACTCAATGAAAGCTCTTCCAGAAGGTAGTTAACTGTATTTAAAACAATGAGTGAAAATTTTTGATTTATATTTTATACAGGAGAGATTGGAAAAAAGAGAGAGAGAGAGAAAGAAGAAGGCTGGTGACTTGTTGTGAAGCAATCCCAGTACAGAAGACACAGGACAGTTAGAGTCTGGACATGGGCCATGGCAGTGGGGAAGAGAATCAAACGAAAGAATGGAGATGTGGTAATGGCCTTCTGTTTACTTTAGTATTTCTATAATTCGACTCTGATCAGAAGTCTCGAGTGAATTCAATTGGACTCACTTAGCTCGGTGGGAATGTGTGACAATTTGCTACTTAGAAGGTTACATGAGTCAATTCTGAAAGCTTCTTATTTTGATAAAATTACTCAAACACTATTTGAAATAGCATTTCACTCACAGGCTGCCTCCCAAAATTTAGTCAGTCCCCTCAATTAGGCCTTTTCATCTGTGGAACTTATCCAAGCCAACAGTGCTCCTTGGCCTCTGATGTTCTTTCCAAATCATATTTGACAGAAAAAGAATCCTCTGTCTGCACTACAGACAGAAAATAACATTAAACTCTATAACAATACAGGTTCATTATCATTTAAAAGGATTTAGAAAACACAGAGGTTATGAATTTGACCATATAAAAGCTCCACTTAGCTTATTGGCACTCGAGGCAATGGTGTACAGAGAGATCAGTTGAAGGTGACGAAAACCGTTACAACAAAAAAGCCTTCAAAAGTTCTTAGACATGTAATAAAAAAACCTCATTTTATATCTGCATCTTCTGTATAGCTGAATATATCTTTAAGCGAATTCTAATTATATTATAAGTAATAATAGCAGAATCCAAACTTTATAACTTAAAATGCATGAATTCTACAGGCAATGATTTCATAGTAATAGATATTTCTTAAAAATCTATTGCCGTATGATGTTGCAGGGCTATTTTTGTACTTTACTTTCTAATCTGTGAAAAGTTTCAAGTACACGATTTGAAGCACGTGAGTCTGATTCTTTTTCAGTGATCTAGTCTGTAATTCATTCTATGTAGAATGTTCTAGGATTATACAGGCATCTCTAGCACATCCTGCAATGATAATACTTCACAGAATCATGACATCTTAAATTAGGAAAAAGACTTAGAAATAATATAACCAACCTCCCACACATGATAGAAATACCTTCTTCAGCAAGGATATTCCTGCAGAAATTGCCACCCAAACTCTGAATGCTCTGCATGTATCCCCTTCTGTAGTTTCTACTACAATTTTTCTTCCATAATCTTACGTGAGGCACTTTTTAAACTATTGAATGAAGCAAAGCCAAATGCTAAGTCTGCAGCACCAGCCACAGATCTATTAGAAACATCTCCATTTCTTGTTTTTCATATTTGACTTGATTTCGCTGTCTTACCTGCATGATACCAGAGATTTTAAGACTTAAATTATTAGACACTTTTGAAGCAGGGCTATCTCCACATAGAAAAGTTCAGGCTCTTAGTTGAGGGCACTTTTCATCTACAGCAGGAAGTCCAATTAATAGGGCACAGTTTGTTCTTACGGCTCTGCAATACCTCCTGCTTCCTAGCACTTTATTTTCAAAGTGCTTACAAATGATCTTTTTAATAATTTAATCTGGAATTCTTTTAGAGTTCAATATTGTATTTTACAGGATGCATATTTGATATAAATGATTGATTCATTCAGTTTGACAAATATTCTTTAAGCATGTACTATGTGCCATATAGAAGGCCTATGCGTTATGGCTGGTTTCATACATATGTTCTCTACTATCAGGAGATTATATTACAATTTAGAAAATAGAAAAGAAAACAGAATATTTAAATATGTAAATATATTCTAGTCCTCTGGAACTGTGTATATGCAGTTGTAGGATTATTCAAGTTAAGTGCAGCTCAAAGTAATTGACTGAAACAATGCCTTGATGGCTAAGTGGAGTCACACATCCCCAAAGTATAAAAGATACCAAATGCATGACATCACAGTTATGTGTGAGTATGGTCTGATTAGTCACTGACTCTTTGAGATGTTTTGTTTAAGGAGAACAAATGGATTATCTTCAATATATGACCCTGAAGTAAGAGTCAGGTGCCAGGTATAGCGTCCAGCTAGTAACACCCAAGTGTTATGGGCCTGGAGAGAAAAGGGATCCATGTCTAGTAGATTGCTGGTTCACAGAGGATGGTAGAATATGAGACTAACGTTACTGGGCTATGGACATTTGGAAAAAGATAAATTTAGCTATACGGTGTGGTGTATCCACTACTATGGAGATGTTTGTCTTTTGAGCATTGCATGAAGTAGCATGTGAGAATGTTAATCAGGAAAGTAATTCTTTTGTGTATTAATAGCCTTTATCTAGTTGAATGATTGTTGTATACATGCTCATCGGTATGGTGAAGTAGATTAGTGTGGGCTAAGCAAGTTAGTTTATGTCCTATATACATGTACTGTGCTAATGCATTAATATATGTATTGTGTAGATGTTCGTATATGAGCACATTAATATTTGCATTGTGTACATATAATTTAGTAGCACATCAATATATGGGAAGTACAATAATGCGCAAATATCACATCTAAGAAAATATGCTGGAAAGACTTTTCACTGCTGTGATGTGTAAGAGAGGAAAAAGGAAATTTTAGTAGCACATGAATGGCATTTTATGAAATAAAGTCTTCTCAAAGATGGATACAAGAAGAGTAGATAGAAGTTAGGCTAAAGCAAGAATATTCGATGTGGAGCAATCAGCATGTTCGGAGGTTCCACTAAAAGGCTCTCAGCTCCATCAATAAAGACGGACCATGCGGGAGGAGTAGTTGATTAGATGGGGGGAAGTGGTAGAAAGGATAATGTAACGACAAATGAGACACAAGAGGGTTTTACTCAGAGAAGTTCCCGCACCCCCAACACATTAAATGCACATAAACACAATTTACATGCTTGGATCATAGTGTTTTGAAAACAGAAAACAACAAATATAGAAGAAAATAGGAAATTGTATAAACATGAATGTCAAAGAAAGACAATTTTCTAAGCAAAAAAGAAGTCTACTTTGCAATGTGCATTTTATGAAATAGAGCAAGATAATACAAGAAAATGTTTACTGAGCATAACAGAAAAATATTCTGAGAAGCCCCATTGTTGAAAGTGTCACTAGAAACAATAATCCCAAATTGTTATGGGTAGAGGAATGACCAAAAGTAACTTAAATAGAAATAATAACTACAGAGATCCTTCTGGATAATTTTATTGTGCACAGAGTGTATGAAGATAACGACGTAGCTAACAATAAATCTTAAGAGAAAACTTTTAAAACATGGAGATATCGGGAGAGAAGATAAAGTGGACAGACCACACATAAGAGAAACGTTACATTCATTAAAAAAAAAAAAAGTATAGGGAAGGCTCTAAGTTTGGAGACACCTTTAGGAAATCAAGAGAATGTTTACCCTTGATTCCTTCCGCTTTCTCTGGAAGATCACCAGCTGAGATGGTTAAAGGTGCTTAAATTAAACATTTAAAAGAGTGAAGGCCTTAAAATGAGGACGGTTGGAGTCTGGAATGATTTGCTTTCCAGATGTTGAAAGTGTTGAAAATTTTGAGATTATGGAGGAATTGTAAATGCATTGTCTAGTTACATTTAGATTTTATTTGAGTATACTAATTGTAGAGCTATCATTATTACAGATTTGTTCAATTTATCTAACAATTTTCACCAAATAAATTGCAGACACGAAAAAGAAACAAATATCTTATGATAATGTTCCACAAATAATGAATAAAATTGATGAATGTGAATACTATTGGAATTAAATTACTAAGAGACCAGGACTTTTGAATAAGTTGTCTTGGTAGGGATCTACATTTCCCAGAACGAGGGAGAAATTGGTTAAAGTGGAAAAGGCATCTGGACGATAAAATCTCTAGGAAAAAAAAAACCATAAAGAACTGGCCAGTAATGTGAAGCTGGAATTACTTGATATTACTCACCTCAAAAAAGTAGTTGTTCCATGGACTTAGGGAAATAAAGTCTCACAGTGAGGACTGAAATTTGTAACAGGAGACATCTGGGATGTGGGAGAAAGAGGCACCTCCCGCAGGAGGGTCTGCGAAAGATTAGTGGTGGCTAATTTTATTCTGCCATATTTAAAACTAGGACAGTTCCAACTCCAAACTACCTTTGTGTTTGAACAAAGATGAATAAATCAGTTGCAATGTAGCTATAATGTCTAGGATCCACAAAATTGTGACCTCTAAACCATTATAATGACGATTCACTACCCCTACTAAGATTTGCACGATCATAGATTAAGAATGTTTCTGTGTGCATAAAGAACAAGTCAGGCTACAAAAAGCATAATTGTAAAATGATTTTCAATCTCATAACCAGTTCCAAGAAAATGATATGACCTTAAAGAATTATGAGGTATCTGCCTTCCACCCTCCAAACCCTGAAGATATTGCTTTCCTTCACTCTTTGTTATGTGTTCCCATTTGATAGGCTTCTATCCACCCTCTGAGGGAGGATCTACCTCCGTTGAAATGTTACAATGAATGCAAAACTCAGGGAACATTTCCAGGCAGACAAAAATAACAGAATGAATTGACTCTATGTCCTTCTCTTTGACCATGAGCCAATTTCCTCTTGTGTGAAATTTCGCCACTTTTCATGTAACTCTGCTATTTGCTGGAAACTTAAACCTCATATGATCAAATGTCCAATGTACTATACTCAAATAACCCCCTTGCATATTAAATTAATGCTTTATATGTCTATCTTATCTTCTTTTGTAGATTCAGTTTTCAATTCATTTCTCATCTGTTATTTACTTAAATATCAGCCAATAGCATGTGCCCTGGATAACTCTGTGTGTGACTTCTGACCTTTATATTTGCTTTGTTTCCCAAGGTGTAACATCAGTGAAGTTCTTCAGATCTTCCTTTCAGCCATGTGTTAATACCAAGCTCAATAATATGAAGGAGAAAAGTAAGGCAACTCCTTGCTCTCCAAAGAAACTAGATATGTAGCAGAAGGTACAAGTCTTCTGAAAGATTCTTTAATCTAGACTCTTATAAGCAGATAACTGAATTTTACTAAAGAATGGATCTGCAAAGATCTGTGTCCCCTTGTAGAAAAGAGTGGGAATGAAGATGAGAAACTGTGATTTGTGAAAAAAATTATAGAAGGCTCACCAAGTTAAAACATGAATTCAGCAACAATATTTAGTTATGGCTGTGAGGTTATAATTGGTTTTCTTGTTTTTTTTTTTTTTTTTTTTTTTTTTTTTTTTTTTTTTTTTTTTTTTTTTTTTTTTTTTTTTTTTTTTTTTTTTTTTTTTTTTTTTTTTTTTTTTTTTTTACTGGCAGACAAAGGAAAAAACTGTAGTTCTTTTCAAGTTGCAGAACTGGTTGGAAATAGCTAGAAAGAAACTAGAAGATGCATGTCAGACTTCAAAAGGCTCAAAGAAATCAAGGTGTATTTTTTATTCGCTCAGGCATAATTGCATATTTTTTGAGGATGTCTCAACTAAGTAAACAAAAGTAGACTGAGGGAATAAATCAGAAGTTAAAGAGAGCCTTCCTAGAAAGCTCAATACCCTGAGTTCAATTCCCCAGCACCACATAAACTGGGCGACAGGGCACATGCCTATAATTCCTGTACTCTGGAAGCTGAGGCAGGAGGATTACCATTAGTTCAAGGTCACCCTGGGCTCCATGTTGAGTTGAGGACCAGCCTGGACTATAGAGCAGGATTCAAAAATAAAATAGTTCAAGTAAGATTAAAATGGCTATCATTCAAGATTATTTTAAGAACAACTGTGATGATATATATAAATCAGAAGGCTTTTGTTTCACAAAGAAATTAGTCATTGAAAAGAGTAGCTATCTAGAGTGATATGTGCATGAGTAAAGATTAAGTATTTCTGTATGTACATATCTACACACCATTTACATGGAAAACTTTCATTTTCTTTTCAAATAAATGTTTTCAAAAATCGCTACTTTCTTCTATAGATAGCATTACTGGAAAAGTAAGCACATTCTAGTTGTTCTAGTATAGCTATGTATGTAGAAACATCTTAACAAAATTATAGTCCGGTGAAAAATAAAATTCTTAAATATTTTATTCTTTGATATTTTATTTAAGAATATTTTCTCTGCAGCCTCCCCAAGCACTCTGTCCCTATAGATATGCAAGGGCACAGTCTCAACCTGGAGACTCCAGTGTTTGTTCTGATGTATCACAATTAAATGTTAACAATTTTATACACCGTTGCTCCAAATTGTCAAACTTATCCTTAACACACCACTCACTCACTCCTCACACACCAATTTCATGAGCTGCTTCCGAGCTGAAAATATAGAATCTGAATTCCAACTGATTCAGAATAGGTGTGTGGCTGTTGACTCTTCTAAGTGTTCTATTTCTTTGTGTTCTTGACAGAGCCACTTGCTTAATATAGTACACTGAAGTTAGTTGTTTAGATGCAAACCCGATTTTAGAGTCTTAAAAAACTACACTGATACTAAAGTCACATACAGCAGTGAAACAAGTTAACTATGCAGTTCTCAAGAGTGTGAAACACAGGGCACTTTGGGAAGAAGGCTACTTGAAGAAGATCTCTATTTAAACGCTTAACGTGAGCCCAAAGTGCATTTCATGTTCTTGACATTGCTGCCAAAGAAGATGCCGGCATCTATGCAAACTCCACTATGTTGCTACTTTTTCACAGGTTGATTTATTTTAATTTTAATGTAGAAATGATGCAATCCGTGGATGAAGACCATATCTTCGTTACATTAGCTTCCAAAAAGGACTTCCGTTTCAAGTACCCAAGAAGACTAGGGCTGGAGGTGTGGTTCCATAGATCCAGGGCTTGCCCCACATGTGTAAGGTCTTGGGTTCCATTCCATAGCACCACATAAATTTTATATGGGCATGATGGCTGTAATCTCAGCACTTTGGGAGGCTGAGGCAGAAGGATTGTAATGAGTTTGAAACTAATCTGGGCTACTTAGTGAGTTCAGGGCCAGCCTGAACTATAAAGTGAGACCCAGTCTCAAAAACAAACAAACAAATAAATCAATGTCTTTTCTTAAGACAGAAACAGAAAATAATTAAAAGTGATGCTAAGATCACATAAAATGTTACCAAATTTTCTTGTTAATCAAACTAGATTATTTTCTAGTAAATTTTGTCAAAAATGTGTAAAATTGAATTTTAAAATCACGTTTCTCAGGATAAATAATCCCCTCCTAAGTACTCAGATGTCCAGACTGAGGTTCATGTGATGCATTATTTTATTTTCAGGGTACAGATGGAGTTTCCTTTGAGTGCTGGTTCTCTTAAGTGAGAAAGTCATGGCCAGTTCTTGCCAATGGGTTTTGCATTGTATTCTCACATTAAAGATGCTCCTGGACTTGGAGACTCTGGACTTTAAGATTAATAACATGAAGGAGAGAATAGGTTGTTGAGAGAATTTGCAACAGGATATACCAGGATAGAACAGTTTTATAACTCTTGCACCATGTGGACTGATGAGAAAGAGAAATGATTTTACATTTTACTGAAATTTCTCGTCAAGAGAGTGCAGTTTGCTCCAGCTTTAAGAACACCAGAATTACAACTCTTGAATGATATCTAGAGATAAAATTCTCACTAAGAGAGACAAAACAAAACAGTAGGATAACCTCACATTAGCATCTCCAGTTTGGAGAGTGACCTGCCATGCTTCATAGGAGATGTTTCTCAATGTAATTTTGCGACTTGCCATTCAGGACAGATGGATGACAGACACACAGAGTGCTGCCATGAAAGGGGCTGTAGGAACACCTGGGTCATCACAGCTACAATCCCCGCAAAGCAGGAAGGTCACAAGTTCAAGCCCAGCCTGCACACTGTTGTGATTTTGCTGGATTCACAAAAGAACAACAACAAAAGAAGCAAAAAGTAGATGGGATCCAGGCAAACGTGTGAAGTCCCTGAATACACAGCTACTGAAGTGTAATAGTAAGATGTGGCATGTGCATAGAATGACAGAATTGTGATAGGATTTCACCTTGAATATATTGATGATCTGAAGTTAACTCCCCATCTCCCAAAATACTTATGTTGTGATTTGAAATATTTTGCTCATTCATTGAGCACTGAGTGTATATCAGTGGTCACCAAAGTGAATCTCATGTCTTGAATTAGGGGTGGAGGTCAAGGAGTGTGGGTGGTGGAGAAGAACACTGCATGGACTTTGAAATGACTGATTTGCTTCCATAAAAAATAATTAATAGATTATTAAAATGTACACTTTTGATTTTTTAATAAATAATAAAATATAAGTGACATAAATTGCATTATATTCCCCATCTTTATTAGTATGTACATGTGATATAAAATGGTGTATTAAATTTGAGAATTGTATATATATATATATATATATATATATATATATATATATATATATGATAACAAATACATATCTCCTTCCTTGTCCCCATTCTCACCCTTCCACCCACTCCTTCGTTCTCTTGACTCTCAATATCTCACTTACTATACTCTGAATTTCTCATACTAGAGAAACCACAACATACTTAGGTTTCTGAGTCTGATTCACTTCACTAAGCGTAAAGATCTCAAATTGTATCCATTTACCTACAAATGATTCATATCTTACCTTCATGGCAGACTAGTAAGTCATTGTACACGTATATCACTTTTTAAATCTATTTATCTATTGATTGATACTTTGGCATCTTACTCGATTTATCTATTACTAGTTGTGCTGCTATAAACACGGGTATTCATGTATTTCCTCTGTTATATGATGTTTTTATTTTTAACTCTTTTGGAAAGATACCCAGAACAAAATGGGAAAAAAATATCACCACCTACACCTCAGACAGGAGGCTAATAGCTAGAATATATAAAGAACTGACATAAAAGAGATTTCTCAAAATCAAAAAAAAAAAAAAAAACCCAAGTATAAAATACGCAATTGAAATGAATAGATGACACTCATAAGAGAAAATACCAGCAAGTGCATAAAAAATTCTCAACATCCTTAGCCATTAGAGAAATACAAATCAAAATGAAACACTGAACCCGGTAAGAAGAGTGTATATCAAGAACTCAGAAAACTAGAGATGTTGGCAAAGATATGGGGAGAAAGAAACCCTTTTTTACGTTGCTGGTGGGACTGTAAACTATTTCAAGCACTATGTTATATTATTCACAGTAGTATACATGAGTAGTTAATAATCAACTAAGCTAGAATTCTAATATGTTTGAATAAACTAAGTGAAATAATTTCTACAATCTGAACATCAATTGTCAAAATCAAGAATAGGGTCCAGAGATATTCTTTCACATGGATGCTGGTCAGAATACCAGATTATGACTAAGAACAATGCGAAACTTTATTATTGATAATTACACACACGGAAGAATAATAGATTGTTTAAACTGACCCCATTTTATGTTCCAGAACTTGAAACCTGTGAATACTTTGGAAAGGGAAATCACAAATTGCTTAGATAAAAATGTAATATATTAATAATCGCGTGACTCCTTAAGACTGAAGACCCTTTTCTGTCTAGTCCAGAGAAATGTGATAGCAGAAAAGGAGTCAGAGTACTGGACATGGAGATCAAGGGACAGAGCCATGTGCTAAAGAACATGGGCAGTTGGGAAATGGAAGTCTTCCTGTGATCTCCAGAGAGATGATATGTGGTCCAGCGGATAGTGGGTTCTCCCTAGCCACAAAACTAAAAGACATATAAATTTGTGGTGTTGAAAGCCATTATGTTTGTAGTGATTTGTTGCAGCCACAGCAGAATATGGTCTATACAAATATAGACTTTTAATATTTAATAATATATTTCACACACACACACACACACACACACATATATATATATATATATATATATATATATATATATATATATATATATATGAAAGTACACATAAACTGGATATGCTTTTCAGTGAATTTTCCCAATTTAAGCAGCAGTTAGGTAGGAAAAAAAACCTGAATCCAAGCAAACAGTTTGAGATGTCCTTCGAATTCCATTCCAGTAGTCGTTACCCTGTGGTCCCGGGCATCCACTATTCTGACCTCTCACAACTCATATTGATTGTGTCTGCTTTTAATTTAAGATCCATAGCATTGTGTAGTGTGTACTTTCTTGTGTCTGTTTCTTTTAATACATATTACATTTTCTAGATTTAGCTATATAGAATGTATGAATATAATTTGTTCCTTCTTCATGAAATTCCATTTGTAAATTTACTGAAATGTACTTACTCATTAAGTATTTCAACATCTCAGTACTTTTCAATTTTTTTTCCTGTGCAAATAGATCTGCTTTACACTTACATGTATGTTTTCCATGAATGTATATCCAAATTTTTGTCATGCATTTACCTAGGAATATAATTGCTGAGTCATAGGTTACACGCACATTTGGGTTTTTTGTATTTTAGTTTTTCAAAGCTTTTCTAAAAACTTTGCGCTTCTATCAGCAATACATGGACATTCCTAAGGCAGAACGTTGCATCATTTATTTTCAGCTTTTTTAAAAAGTCAGTCATTTTTACAGGTCATGAAAGTGCATTGACTTCAATTTTTATGACTACTATCTTTAAGATGAATAGAAGTAAATTTTGCAAAACTATTTTCTTGCTTCTATTGAGATGAGGACACATTTTTTTCTTTGAATTTGTTATTTAGCTCATTGTTACTCTGAAGAAACATCTGAGATAATCAAATGATGATGAAGAAATGAACATTATGGCTTCAAACTCCCTGTGTTTCAGTTCATGGTCGATTGGTCCCATAACCTTTACACCTGTGGAGAGGCAGTATATCTTGGTAGGGATCATGTGTCAGAGGAGTTTCCTATGGTAGCCGGGGAGCAGAAGATAGAGTCAGGAAGGTATCATAATTATCGATTTAATATTTTAAGTAGAAATAAGTTAGGCACTTTTATTTTCTTGAATTTTATGGTTGACAATTTGACCTTTTATGTCATTACTGTATGACTGCAATAGAGAGTTGTGAAACTTGTTTGAAGGAACTGGCATATACATATAATATCTTGATCATTTTCAGTCTTTTTTACCTCTTCTCCCTGGTTTAACCATTCCCCTTGATGCATATGTTCATGTATGTAGGTATATGTATACATGTATAAATATATGATTTATGCATACACATAATAAATGTGCACGCATATAAGTATATAACTCATGTCCTGACATGAATAACATGAGCATGAAACTTCATGTTACTCAAAATAGTGAGCATCATAAAGGTTGTCAAATTTTATTTGTGAAATTTTCTATTTAACATTTTCTTTCACTATTGATCATTGGTGACTAAAATTTCAGAAAGAATAAATGCACTATTTTTCATTTTTTCAATCTATAATTATTAAATATCTTTAAACTCATTTGTGATTTATTTTTTCTTCACTATTTTATATTTTTCAGTGTATAGCTTTTTCATTTCTTGGTTAAATGTAATCGTATGCATTTTATATTGTTAATATTTTTGTGAATGGGATTGTTTTCTTAACTTCTATTGGGAGTAGGTCATTGTTAGTATATAGTAGCACATCTAATTTTCTATGCTTTTTGGTATTCTGAAAATATATGGAGCTTATTTATTATTTGTGATAAATTTTGGGGGGTTGTGAGGTTTTTTTTTTTAATGTATAATGTTATACCGAGTGTAGAGGTAGCTTAACTTTTCTCATTTCTATCTATTTGTATTTTGTTTCCTTATCTTATCTAATTGTCCTAGTACTGCCAATAGTATTCTGAATAGAAGTGACAAGAATAAATTCTCTTTTCTGTTGTCTGATCTTGCGGGAAATACTTTTAGCTCCTCAACACCCTGCATGAAGATGTTGATTCTGAATTCAGCATAATACGGTATTTATTATATTGAAGCACATTTATTATACCTGCTTTTTGTGATTTGTTTAATTAAAGAAAAGGCAGGGAATTTTGCCAAAAACTTTTCATGCATCCTTTGAAATAATCTATTTTGTTTCCTTATTGATCTGTGTGTTGAACAATAAATTTCCTTTGATTGTGATGCATGATTCTTTAATAGGCTTTGAATTTGGTGTGCTAGAATTTCATTCAGGATTCCTGAAACTATCACGATCAGGTATAATAAGTCAATGTGTCCTCATCTGACCTTGTTATTGCAATAATTCTGAACTTGTAAAATCAATGAAGAATTGTTCCAACGTCTTCAATTTTTTTGGTCAATTTGCGAATTGCTATTATTAATTCTTTAAATGATTGGTAGACTTCACAAGTGAAGCCATCTGGTACTACACATTTCTTTCTAGAAACTGTTATTACTGATTCAATCTCTGTAATTGTTTTGGATTTGTTTAAAAATATCAAAATTAAATGAAAAATCAATTATTTCATTTAATTTTCATAGTTTGAATTTTTCTAGAAAATTAATAATTTATTTCAGTTTATCCAGATTGTTGGCATATGTACTTGCCCAAAGTAGTCTTTCATGATCTTTTGTATTTCTTGGATATCAATTCTGACAATTTCTCCTTCATTTCTAATTTTGCTGATTTGATTTATACGTTTTTTGTTTAGTTTAGCTAATACTTAAAAATATTCCCCCAAAGCTCATTCTTAGGTTTCTCTGACATTTATTATTTTTTTTCTCTTTTCCATTTTATTTTTGTTCTGATCTTTGTGTGTTTCTTCTTCTGTTAAATTGGCTATTTATTTATTTGAGGCAAAGTCTTACTCCGTAATGAAGACTGGTCCTGAATTCGCTGTGGAGCCCAGGCTGACTTCAAACTCACTCAGCGCAATTGTCCTTCCTCAGCCTCCCATGGGGATAACAGGCATGCACCATCCTGCCCAGTTTATGTGGTGCTGGGGAATTGGATCCAAGTACCTGAGTTCGCTAGGCAAGTGCTTTAATCCCTGAGTGATTCCTCCAGCTCTAATCTGTTCATTTTATAGTTATTTAAGGTATAACATTAGATTTTTTATTTACATCTTTCTATTTTAATGTAGGAACCTGTCACAATAAAATTTCTACTTGGAGTTGAGTTGCTTTTGCCATGAACAATGTTTAAACGTTCTCTTTTCACTTGTATTTGTGTCAAGATTTTTTTTTTTAAATGCTATTTGCTTCTTATCTGAATGTTAATTTTTAAAGATTAGTGTTTTATTTTTAGATATTTGTGAATTTTATTTTTCTTCTAATATTAATTTTCAGCCTGAAAATTAATGATTTTAGAAATTTTAAAATTTGTTAAGACCCATTATATCCTGTAATATTCTGTCTCAAAAAAGGTGTTTCAGAAAAAAATGTTTATGGCATAGATGTAGGACAGAATGCACTTATAAAATCTGTTGGTTTTGTGAGTTTAAAAATGTACTTCAAGAGCATGGGCTCATAGCTCAGTTATTAGGGTGCTTGCTTAAGAAGCAAAAGGCCTGGCGTCTGATCCCCCCAGCACCACGTAATAGCCTAATAGCCGGCTGTAGTGGCAGACACCTGTAATCCCAGCATCGCTGTGGATGCAGGAGGATCACCTTGCAGGGCTACATAGTGACCTCAGGACCAACCAGGACTACAGGGAGAGATCCTGTCCAAAAATAAATAAATAAATAAATAAATAAATAATAAAAAAATAAAAAAGAAGAAGAAATGCAATTCAAGTTCAGCATTTCTTGGTTGATTTTCTGTTCAGACAACCCACCTGTTGATGTAAATTAGTCATTGAATTTCTCTAGTGTCAATTTATTTTGGTCTATTTTTTCTTTGTTATTTGTTTATATTTTCTTCCTATACTTAAATGAGCTGATACAAGCACATAAATAATTATAATTGGTCTGGGGATGTACCTCATTGGGGAAGCCCTGTGTTTATTGTCCAATATGGAAGGAGGGAGAAAAAAGAGGAAGGAAAGAAGGAAAGAAAAGAAAGAAAAAGAAAGAAAGATAGAGAAAAAACTAATATCACAATACCCATATCCGTTTATCAATCTCTTCAGATACTCAAAAAATCGTGTTTTCTTGCGGCTCTTTTTTTCTGGCACTAAGACAGATATTTTTGCTTCCATTTTCTGAAATTTGCAGCCATGATTCTTATCCACCTACTCTGTCCATCTAAAATTAAGTTACATCTTCATGAGGGAATCTGACCATATATTTGGAGCAACTTAAGTTCCCACCCTAGATGGGTACTGAAAATTTTTTTGGCTTATTTGTACTGTGGCAGTGGTTCTTTCCGCTGAAAGAAAACCAGCCCCTCAGGCCCACTCAAAAGTATCACATACTCCCAAGAAAAAATAAAATATTCAGCTGATGACTAAATGGTTGCTTGAAAATTTCTCTTAAAATCTAGTTTGTAAACCAGTCATGCTGGTGCATGTCTGTAATCCCAGCACCCAGGAGACTGCAGCAGGATAATTACTGTGAGTTTGAGGCCAGCCTGCCATCCATAGTGAGTTTAGGACCAACCTATACTACAGAAGACCCTGTCTCAATAAATAAATAAATAAATAAATAGTAAAACTTTATCTCTATTGTCCTTCTTGCACTTTCAACTCCATATTGACTTTAAAGTTTATTTTTTATGATTTATCTGGCATTTCTAGGTGTTCACATTGATAATGTTAGCTTCCTCCAAATTACTTCATTCTACTTGGAATTAAGAGACTGCAAACATAGCTATTCATTTTAATTTTTAATGCTACTGAGGAGGTAATTTTTCAATTATCCAAATGTTTCACTCACTGTTACCGTATAGTGCCCACAGTGTAATATACTGTTGATTATTAAGTTTATAACTTTTAGGGCAAAAAGGAATTTGGAATTAGAAGTTGTCAAAATTGGAGGCTGTGGGAGCAGAATTTATCCAGAGGAAGCCTGACTAAGGATCCAGTCAGTTTATTGAACAGGAATTGTATAGAGGATGTGAAACAGGGAGAAGGTGTTGGGGGAGGAGCAAGTTGCCTTGGCAGCAGCCAGGGGTTGGGGGTAGGGTTTTGTATAAGGTCTCTCTTTAATATGAAGGATTTCTGGTTTCTGGGTTGAGCAGCTTTCATGAACTGTAACTAAGCAACATAATGGTACAGACAGAGATGGGGAGAAGATAAATGTTTTAAAGAATTCACTGCCTCCCCCAGGGCGGTAGCTTGGCTAGTGTTAGGGTGGGGAGTAGAAAAGGAGGTGAGAGGTGATTGTTCTGTAAAGTAGCAAGAGAAAAGGGGAGTCACCGGCACCCAGTTGAGACCTAATAGTCCTGACTTTCAATAAAGAGGGGGTATGGAGGGAATGGGAGGATGAGCTATCGTCTTCCTAAGACTGTTTCCTGCTAAGGAGGGGTGAAGGGGCTGGAGGGAGTTTTGTGTCAGGATCACAGAAGTTGCCATCTGCGAAGTGGTTGATTTGTCTCTGAACAAAGTTAGAAACTACCTGAAAAAGAAACAGCTAAGATAATAAAAATGAGAGGACACAGCGGTACTGTAAGCCACACACTTTAGGAGAAGGTTGTCCACCAGGCAGGGGCCAGCTAGATGCCTGAGACTCCAATCAAGTGTCTTATTCATGTGATTTTGTGATATCATCTTTCACTAGTCCAGACTTAATGGTGCAGAAGCAACAGGTTTCCTAGAGGAAGGCACGGACACCTCCCATTTCAACAATGAAGAAATCTCGGTCCCATTGCTTTTGAAGAATGGTTGCCACCAAGAAATCATCTTGTCCTGGAGGAGGTGAGCTGTAGGGTGAGTTCTTTTAGAGTCTCAGCAAATTCCTCAGGCAAAACCTAAAAGCAGTTATTTGACACAGGAGACTGGCTTAGCCACACCCAGACCTATAATGAGAGGAATTAGTTGGATGTCTCTTTTTTGGGCAGATAAGTGTATGAACAGGGATAGGTAAGGAGCCCTTCTCAGTAGAATATAGAGCGGGAGGAATGGGTAGTGCTGGGTGTGCCAGAGTGCATATTTCTGTTCAGGTGGTGGGTAGGCAAATGTATGCATCTCACACAGAAGGAAAACTCCATAGGAGTGGTCTAAGCACCCTGAGAGGCAACAGGTCACTTTGTGATAGACGTATGTAGTCTGGAGGAGTTGTTCGTAATGAAGGATGGATTATAATGTGGACAGTAATGCTACTCCCAGAGCCTATGTTGGAAGAGCAATGTTGGAAACAGCAGAATTTTCAACAAGGATTTGATGGGTCATGGCATTAAGACAACCTCTCTTATTGGAACTAGAGTCATTTAGGCAGCAATGGTTTGGGATGATAGAGCGATGTCCAAATGTTGATAAATCTGGAACAGCTAATGGAACCTGCCCCTTCCCTCCAATCCCTCTCCATTGCTACTCTCCCATGAGGATGTTACCTGTAAGGGAGACAGAGGAGCCATCTTTGAAAACAAATGAGGAGCAGTAGAGGCTCCACAATGGGACTGACTATCTCATGGAGACTGAGTAAATCCCATCAAATGTCAATTTTTCCAGGACAACTGTTACTCAGAGAGAAATGGGAGTCAGGATCTGAGATTTTTTACCTGTCAGTAGTTGTGGGCCTTGTATAAAGTCTGGAGTGTTAAGCCATTAAGCTGTTTATAAAAGGTGTGAAAAGCCCATGAAGTTTTTAGAAAGATCATATGGAGATAAATTTTTGTAACCTAAAAGATACAAACTTGACAAGAAAATTGGATAGACATGAGTAATATAATAGAAACCAAGGGGCCTTGTTATTTAGGCTACAGCTGGTCTTTTTACCAGTGAACCTTCTAAAATCTGGATTTTTACTGGATGGATCTGTTAGCCTCTGTTTACTTTGACTAAGGATATTCTTATTATTTTAGTGGAGTTTTTACTGCTGTTATTACTAGGACTTTATCCTTAAGAACCTCTGTTTGTAACTTGTTGCTATCTTTTGGTGTCTTTGCTACTGTCTCATTGCTGGGACAAACTACCCAACATCCACAATTTAAGGGAGAAAAGATTTGTTTAACTCATAGGTCCACAAGGTTTCAAGGTTTCACAAAGTTTGTTCATGGGAAGCTAGCAATGGTGACAGCACATGGCTAAGGCAGGAGAGTTACTGTGAGCCCAAGGCTAACCTGGGCTAGCCTGTGAGTTCAGAACAATCATGGGCTACAGAGTGAGACCCTGTAACAACAACAACAACAAAAAGTTTCTTCTTTCTTCCTTAGCTCAAGCTGTTATATTAGATCACCTTTGTTAGGAGTTGTAGTTCTATAGAATAGTAAGAGACACAGTTATAAAAATAAAACCAATCGAAGCAAAACAAATGTAGTTTATATAACAATCTTAAACCAAGAAACAAATTCAGCAAAAATAATTACAGAAAGAGTCAGTTTGTTTGTCATACTTGTGGGAGTCTTTCCTATCAATCTGATTGTAAAGGTTTTTTGAGATGATTCAGAACTGTGGATGACAAGAGATTTAGAACAGCCATGGTTAGATTTGGGGGGAGTTTAGCAATTGACAATACCATTATAAACAATTCTCTTGGGATAGTACCTATATGTTGTACGCAGGGATGCCCACAGATGCCCACAGGTGACCCTCTTTTAATCTGACTGATCAAGAGATGATTGACCAAGGAAGAAAATAAGAAATGACTGACCAAAGAAGCGCAACAGAATGTTGAAAGAGGTTTTACTGCATGCAGAGGAGAGGACTATCAGGCTTTAAACATGGGGTGAGGGTAAGGGGTTCTGCAAGGCCTACCTTTAGCATAGAGGTTATCTGATTCCTGGGTCGAGCAAGTTTCAGTAACTATATCTAAGTGAGATAACAGGGTACCAACACAGATTTACAGAAGCAAGGTAAGGTATAACTGTCTTAAGGAATTTACTGCCTCCTCCGGGGTGGCAAAGAAGTTAGAGAAGGAGGAATGAGAAGGCAGTGGGACAGCAATCGATTGGTAAGGCGGTGATTGTGGGGTGGACCACCTGGAGCCCAGCTGAGACATGAGAGTAAGGACCAGACTAGAAAGAACTAAAATTTTTCATCTCTTCAACCTCCCTGTTCTTATCAAACCCAATTCTTCTGGAACACTTGGCCCAGAGGAGTTACTCTACTCCACTTTCAATAAATCCCTTAACACTACTCTCCTTCTGTGCCATATTTTTCCAACATTAAATATAAGTATTTCATGTGTCCCAGTTTCATTGACTGGAGATAGTTTAGATGTTGGTACAGAGTCAAAAAAGAAAAGAAAAGAAAAGAGTGGATTTTGATGCATGCTATTTTTATCTCATTCTTACATTTGAAAAGTATTGTTAAAAACCCCTTGGTATCTCTCTCTGGCAAGCTGAGGATACTACGAAAAAAAGCATACACAAAATTCAGCTGCTCTTATCAGCAAGATGTTTATCTCATTGAATTTGACTGTTGGGTTGGTCAGCAGAAAAGACAGCTTCTGGTTAAACTTGATATCCCTGAAGCTTCTGAGTTGGACAAAAAACTCACTACTCCACTAATTGATTTTATTTTTAAGGGCAGGAAACAGTATCTTTCTGGGCCTCTGTGGCAATGAAAACACACAATTTACACAGTTCCCCGTGTTAATAGAATAACAGTTTACAAAGGTATAAGAGCTAACAGAAATATTGATGCTATTCCAACAGTGGCATTTGAAAATCCACATATAATACCTTGATATTAATTTTTATTCAACAGTTTACACTTACCTACATACCACTACGTGTTTTAGTCACAATCCTCATTGTGTCTTCCAGCTTTAAACCCTAAGACGAGTTTTGTTTGTTTAGGTTTTGCTCTACAATAAAAACTTCAGGGTTGAAAACACTGAGCAAATGTTATCACTAAACCAAATCAGAAAAATGGATCATGAGCGTTAAGGTAAGAGAAAGTTCTTGAGTTTACATCATAAGATCTTACTCAGAGATAAGACTGAAATGCTGTGTGTGGGAGTGCCACTCAGAAGTCGGAAGGCTTGCCTCCATCCTTACCTAACACACTAGACTCAGCTTCCTGAACCTTGTGATCCAAATATGGATAGGGGAAACTTTGAGATAACAAGTAAGAATGAATTTTTGTCAAGGATGTGGCTTTTAAAATGAATTTGTGATGGAAAAATTCTAATACTCTTAGAAATGAGATTAATTTAAAATTATAAATAGTCTTAGAATAATAGAAATAGCAACTTCACTAGAAGAACTTGGAAAGAGCTCTGGTTTAATAAGTAACGTTGTCATTTTTAACATGATAAGCTTAGTGGCATGATTGGGATATTTTCTTAAGCAAAAGTGAAAACAAAAGTCTTCCAAGGAGACCCCTGAAAATATTGCTTGTTAAACTCTTTTTGGAGCACAACTTGGGAACAAAATTCAGCATCTTTGCACAATTTTCGCTTCTGCAGAGCTGGCAGGACATAAAGGAATATCAAACTTGGTTTTGAAAGATGACAAATACATCCATTTTTCAGTTTTGCTTGATGTGAAAAAATTGTCTCTCGTCTGTGTTTAAGGGATGAGTGACCAAAAAAGTCAGTCTTATTAATACTAATCCTCATGTCTATTTGTAACACGTATACTTCTGTGCAAACATTAGTGTCAAACATGAAAACAAGCACATTTACAGCAGCTGAAATGGCATTTTTGCAAAAAAATAGCCTGTACGTATGATAACCACAAAAACGAAAGACTGTCCTCTAACAATGGAAGCAATCGCTGAGTTTAGTAACACCTAAAACTTCACAGTACTTTCATGTCTGTAGAAAATGCAAATTAATATTCCTGATGTCCGTCTCATTGATTCATGTATTTACAATGACAACCTGAATAATTGTATGGGTCAAAGTTAAACCAAAAAAACAGGGCACACCAATATGAGGAAAGATAGGAGGACTGGGATGAGGAAGGGAAACAAAAATGATAAAATGTGATATGTCTATGTTCCATCTCCCCAACGGAATGAGATTATGTAAGTGTCACTATTATGCATTATAAAATTTATACTAATATAAATTTCAAATACAGGAAAAATCTAAAATTGTATTGCAAGAAATTTGTTTCCACCACTTGGGGAACGGGTTAGCATATGTGATATTTGTGGAGCAGGTCAGCAGGAGGGAAAGGCAGGAAATGTCAGGCTCGTCATTAGATGAAGTCGTGACTAGCACGTGCTCTTTTTTTAGTGGCTCCTCTGCTCACCTTTGAATCTTCTTCAACTGGCTGACGCACGATCTGCTGGGTTATCTCATTCAATGTCCATTCTTCACGCCAATAATTATGGATTTCAATCATAATCTGTAGAATGTCTTCACATAAATATTATGATTGGACAAACAATTGGGGGCAATGAACTAGCAAAATAACACATCAAAGCAATAAAGTATTGGATTTCAGTATGGATTGACTCCCTTAAATTTAAATCCTTATCTCATGAAGGAATAAAGTACAAAAATAAGTTAGAAAGTTTGGGCAGTTTTAGTCATCGTAAGTACTTCTTTTCTATAGAAATCAATGTAAAAAACTAATTTCCTCTGACAATGTAATTGTTCATTATTGTTAAACATAAATATGATTGAAATTGGTATGACCACTTTGTATCCTTTGACTTGTTCTGCTCATTTACTAAGTTTAGATGACTTTTTAGCCACATTTATTTTTTCTTATAGAATATTGCCACCTGAAAATGCAGTTAACATGATTTTTATTTTCAATAAGTCAGTTATATAATTTTTTCTTCTTTTTTCTTTTCTGTCACCTTTGTGACACTTACCAGCTCCCAGGTTCCTTGCTTCCCAAAACGCAGCAAAGATTCTTTCTACAGTTGTGGGATTAGAGTTCCTCTGAATCAAAAAAGAAGAGAGAGAGAGAGAGAGAGAGAGAGAGAGAGAGAGAGAGAGAGAGAGAGAGAGTTAATCACCCTTAGTGCTTTATGGGTTTTTCCCAAACTCTGATCCCATTACCATATGGGAATACTTGAAAGACAGACTCGCAAGGAACAGATAAACCAGATATACAAGATGTTTTCTTAAATCTCTCTAAGAGGTTTTCCTTTCTCAGTGCCCATATGAGAAACATAGACTCTCCTTTTCAACCCCCTTTTTCCTGTATCATCCTGAATCTCAAGTTTCTTTCATACCTAGCCTAAGAGCTACGAGAAGAAAAATGAATGGGAAATTCACCTCCACTTCAATAGTACCTCAAATTCTGGTTTTGTTCCCCAGTGCACCTGTTCCTATTTGTTGTCCAGAGTTTTCAGAGGTCTGCTTCACACATTCTATCCAGAAGTGTTATACTATTTCAACGGTAGTGAGTAGTGTACTTTTGCCATCTTACCCAAGACTGGAACTGATGGTAAACCTGGTAAATAAAATATCCTTTCATGCATCAAATAGAATATACTTGCTGTTGATATTACTCTTAAAATTAATTTTAATATTTCACAGCTAAGATGTGCTTTTCCATAAAAATTTCAGCTGCATAGATTTTTAACTTGCTCTTGAAATTGTAGTAAAAATTGAATCACACATTTTGAAATAAGGAATACAATAGAGGCAGAAACTAACAAACCACCAAAAAAAAAAACTAACAAAAAAATCTGACTACTTTGTAGTTTAAGAGTTTGAAATTAATACCACTCCCCTGGATACGTGTTTGGCCCTGGAAGTCTGTCGCTGGTGCAGCTCATTATGGGACCTTGAATCACTCTTACTCCCACTGGTTTAGCAGAATTTATTCTTAGTAGCGAAACTTTTTCATTGTCGTCATTGAAGTGCTTTATGTAACATTCCAGGGTGATGTTGGGGAAAAATAATGAGTTTGAAGTGTGAGCACACACACAAACTTGAATTTTCCCCTTGAAGAGAGTTATTTCTCATGCTGCACCTTTTAGATAAAAATAGTTGATGTTTGTTTTGACTATTCCCTCTGTTGTTGATCCCTCAGTAAAGGGGGGAAAAAAGAGAGGCCCCAGTAAATCTGAGAATTTCTACACTTAGGAGAACAAAATATTACCAAAGAGTTATTTGTTTGTTGCCTAAATTGTTCAGGATCTACAAAACGTCCATCCACAGGACTTCCTGGAGATTGCATAGAGAAAACAGAGTATCTGGGCTGGGTTTTCCTCTGTTGCAGGCCAGAAACTCGAACTTTCTTTTTTTTTTTCTTTAATTACATTTACTGTAATATTTTCTTGTTTTAGAGAAGAGAAATGAAGGCTCAAGATCATTAAGGTCTTCTCTTTCTAGCTTATTGTAGATTCTTTCTGCATGAATGCTTGTGGTTCAATGTATTACTAGGTGACCCAGGTTGCTGATCTGTAAAATTAAAAAGATTTACTCAAAAAATTCCCAAATATTTTGATATATTATCAAGTCAAATGTATAAATTTTAGGTGCATCTCAATTATAATCGGTTACTTCATATGGCACCTCCTAGAAAAATACACTTTTCAATTCTTCAACTTTCAAATCTATCACTGAAATATAAAGTAATCCTCTGCTCTTACGCCAGCACATAAACATTGCTTGTGAATAATAACAGGGTATGTAGTTGAATAGATGTAATTTCTCATTGTGCTCATAAAATTATTTAATCTGAAAATTGTGATCTAGTTTAAAGCCTATTAAATTCCAGCCACTTATTCAAATCCTACAAATACAATTTGTCTCATTACTATAAACACCCAATAAAGAGGAACAGCAGATGAGTGAACAACACATTAAAGGAGAAATGTAATTAGACTAGATAGATGATAGATACATAAGTGGATATATACTCAGTCACTAATAGATAAGAAAATGTAAGTTTAAACAATGAGGCATAACTTCATACCAATCAGACAAAAGAAATCATAAAGGATTAATTACATATAGTTGTGGTAAGAAAATATGAAAATGAGAAACCTCTGTTGTTGAACCCAATCAATGTAACATAAATCAGTTAATGTTTGTTAAGATCTTTATAAAATGTCTGATATGCAGTAGGTTCTTATAATTGCTTGTTAAAACATCAATCAAACAATTCAATATGTCATTTAATGGCTGGAACAAGGGTGAATTGCCTCAAAACCTTTGGAAAGTTATCTGAAAATACCCTTAAATATTGAAAATGTAGTTAATATATGAAGGATGATATGATCACAAGAAGAAACCTAGAAGATGATAGGTTAGCAGCAGTTTATTCTACTCATGGATGCCAGAGGTAGCAGGCCTGTCACCCCACACAGGGTCACTTAGGAAAGACATCCAATTGACCTGAAGGCAGGAAACATAAGTCTTGGTCGGGTTTTCCTTGAGGAGGTAAGGCAGAGCAGACTGAGAAGTTTAGGGTGGCTAATCAAATAATTCCAGTGGGCTGAAGAGTACACAGCAATCTCTAGTTTCTTGGTAGTTGGCCCTGGAGTAACTGAGGCAGAAGGATATTTTATGCAGAGGTGAATAGGCAAATACACACAATAGAAATCTGAAATGATTGATTTGTATATCAAATATATGCTCTTTTGCTGCCTTTGGGGAAACACCATTGAACATATAGATTACTCAGCAGTTTCAAAAACTCAGATATCTCTGCAGGTTACTGCATGGCTTGACTCCCCCCTCAAAGAGGTGCAAATATGGTCATGCAACTGTAAGCAGAGCTCTCCTCCCATGTTTATTGGGGGAAAAGATGGTACAATGATAGGAAAAACACAGTGAATCATGAAGTCTCGGTATACAGGTAGGAATAATAAAAAGACAGGGGGTATTTTTATCAATGGCTCATAGGCAAGTGGGATGGGAAAAGCTTTAGGCAAAGATGTATACCGGGAATTTTATGAAAAGCGGAAGGTCTTGAGAAGAAAAGCTTATCAATCTTCCACACAGCACCTATACAGCTATCCTTGAGGTAAGCATCTTCTTAACAATAGTTTAGTTTATGGGTAAACTTTACTTAGCCTTGGTAGAGGTAAACACAGAATAGGAGGACACATCCTCCTCTCACGGAAGGCGCACAGACTTTGGGCAGATAACCTACATGTCTAAATATGGAGTTTTAACAGGTTCTCCACATTCTTGGTCAGGCCTTTGTATGTGTAATATATGTTTGTATAAAAAAGATATTAATAATAGTGAAAATACTGGATATTTGAATGGAATATACTGAAAAATGAAAAATACTGGATATTTGAATAGATGTGGAAGACGCGGGCCTGTTAGAGGAGACTATTTCATCCTTTATTTTATAATTAATAAACACAGTGTATTCATTTGCTATTTAAGAATTTAGTATAATTTATTATGAATAAAACATAAATAAATTAAAATTAAGATATTGATTGAGTGTATATGGGCTCCTATACAGTAAAAGTAAATAAAGCATATAAAGCATATAGCATATTCTAGTTCTCTCCAGTATTTTTTTTTACAAGATCTCAGGCTGTACTCCAGGCTGATCTTGATCTGGCTATGTAGCCCACACCGGTTTGAAACAAACATTCTTCCTGTCTTAGACTCCCAAAGTACTGGATTAGAGACATATGCCGTTTTTTCCAGCATGTGGGGTGTTAGGAAATTGAACTCTGGGCCTTTTTTCTTTGTTAGGCAAGTGTTCTTACCCTGTGTTACCCCTCCAGCCCCTCTCTAGTATTTAGAGAAGTAATAATAGAGAAAAACACTATTACTTTGTAGAAAAATGGATTGCTCTTGATGAGTCTAAGATCATTTTCTAGAGTTTTGTGTCCACCTAGCTTTTCACTTTTTTTCTGAAGTGCTTCATAAGTACCAAAATACATTGAGAAAGGGATGTGAGAAGTATTTAACAAGCACTCTGAACATTGCTTAAGTGATAGTGATTCTAAAGGTATCAAGTAGACTGTAGAGTTATCTAGCAAATACACACAACACTCATGCACACACATAACACACACACACACACACACACACACATATACACAGTACAGTTATATTTTGTCACATACAGAATTTGCTCCTAAGATTCCTGCATTTCAAATTTCTGTAAACCCTCAACCATTCTAGAAATGATTGACTATTATGTGACAATTTCTACACTTATTTTTAAAAGAAACATAGATTGTTGAAAGATAAGTGAATTTGAAATTGTATCTCCAACATACTGCAATAATTTGTAAAGTGTCTTAAAATAGATAATGCAAATCTATCTCTTAATAACTAAGTAAAGTTCAGAAAATTTTCATGTGTTCCCAGCTGACTTTTTAAGTTGAATTTTTCTTGTGTACTCAAATTTTTATGATTTCAATATTTGGGGACTGATTTTTCCCTTTAGCTCACAGAACATCAGGACAATCACTTTTTTAAAGATAAGCAACAGTTTATTGAATAAAAAAAGAGAGAGAAGAAGGGTTCTTGGCTGAGTAGCCAAGAGGACCCAGTGATCACCATCTGAAAGAGAAAAGAGAAAAAAAGGAAAGCTCTGGCCAAGAAGCCAGGAGGGGGCCTGAGCCAGTATCCAGTAACTTTTCAAAACAATGTGAAATATTAGAGCACCTAAACATACTAGAAATTCATTTGTTTTGTTTATATTTTAAGTTAGAAATATTGAGAAAATGCCTTTCTTTAATATCACCAGAAAAGCAATAGATTGGAAAAAAAATCAGTTTCCCAAGGATTTTAAAACTCAACCATAATTTAAAGTCAAAAATAGAAAAAAAAAAAAAACGCTTTTGTTTACTTGTCTGTCCAATTGTCAACCATAACTGCTTACTCTCTGTAAAGTCCTCTTTTTGGCTAATTATGGTTATTGGTACATATATTCATTTTTATCTCAGGGCCAGAACTCCTGCCTACATGACTGTGTTTGTTTATCGTCTCATGTCATGTCGTGTTAATGAATTAGGAAACACCCAGCTGATGGACAGGGTAGAATTTTGGGTGCGGATGACAGATACGTGGGCCAGAACACAGAGGAAAGAACACCTCAGATGTGGGTGGCCCTAATCCATAGACGGGTTGCTTGAACTGAATAGAAGAGAAGAAAAAAGAGAGGCCTCATGGTTCATCTGTTGGTCGAGCCCTTACCTTTTGCTTTCATCTTCAGACATTGATCTGCAGGGCCGACTTCTGTCCGTCTTTATCATCGCTTCAAACATCTATCTTTCATGAAGACTTACACTGGTCTTTGGGTCTTAGTCATTGCTTCTAGACAAAAATGTGCAATGCAAACCTATACCAGCTGTTCTCTAGTGACAGTCCAGACCTTCAGTCTTAGAATTAATATTCTTCCATCTTCACTTCCTGGATCCTCCAGCTCTCACAGATGCAGAAGGCTGTCTTAAACTCTCTCCGGGTTCTGAAAGCCAATCTAATATATAGATCCTATTAATCCCGTGTGTATACATATAGTTTTTCTATTATTTCTGGTGTTGTAAAAATTCTAACTAATACAATGCATTAACACTCAATATGTAAGTGATTCTTGTGAGAGAACCATTGAGAAGATGTGGGCTTTCTTTTCTTATGCAAATGATAGTTTTGTAATTTGAAGATCCAACAGAATGTATATTTATTTTTGCTATTACTGTCTTAGTCTATTTCTCATTAATTGAACATAATATGTGATGTTCACAGCATAAAAGATTATTTCAGCTCATGGTTTCAGATGCTCTCTGTCCGGGTATGGTTGGCTGGCAACTGTGGAAGGGTCTGGTGTGCAAGGAAGCACCCTATGGCCTGCTCAAACAAAGCAGAGAGAACTAAGGCCTGAGCTGAGGGTGAGAATATACCCTGCAACGCCATATTCCCGGCGATCCATTCTAACAAGACCCCACCTCCTAAGAGCACATGATGTCATTCATCAATGGATTCATTTGTTAACTCACCTGACCACTGTGATCCAGTCATCTCCTAAATACTTGAGGATTTTTTAGGACATTTCAGATTTAAACCACAACAGCAACTTATGTATAATTTTCAAAGCTAGCTTTATGAAATATGTAAGTTTTCACTTTCAGGGGCTGGAAGAATGGCTCAGGGGTTACAGTGGTTGCTCCGCGAGTGTTAAGCACCTGATTTTGATTTCCCAGCACCACATTTGTGAGGTGTGGTAGCACACACCTGTAATCCCAGCACTCAAGAGCTGAGACAGGAGTATTGCCTTGAGTCCAAGGTTAGTCTAGCTACAGAGTGAGCTCAGGAGCAGCCTGATCTATAGCTTGCCTCAAAACCAAACCAAACCAAACAAAATAAAACAAAACAAAAAGGTTTTGTCTTTCAGTGTGTCACATAGTCTTTTGCCATGCATTTGGATGGTAAGGTGTCATGAAGATTTTGAATGAGTTAAAAGCACCATGCTCAATAACGGTAAATAACACAGATTAAATAGGCTGATTTGGCTACAGTATAGAGATAGTCTGTTCCTAACGTTCATAAACTAAATGTTGCTTTGTTATCTAGTTGAAAAATATTATTAAAATAAAATATACTTTCAGAAAGAGAAGATATCAAGTCTCGGTTTCCCTCATATTGGCTTTATGGTGGGAATTTAAATGGAGCATTGCCTTATGACTTATTTTTGTGATAAGAAATATAACAACATTTGTAAGCAACTCTGGATGTGAGGAAATTCGATGAGGTCATCATTTTAGCAGGAACTTATCTCAAAAGTCAAGTCTGAAAAGTTTCTTATATATCTTAATATGATAACAATTCCAATTTCTTCCATTCAATTGGGACTTCATAAATATTTGAGAATGTATCTTATACTGAGAGATTGTGTACAATCTCCCATTTTGGTAAATAACACATTTTCCCTTTTATGGTATTTTTAAATGTCATTGACTTTCAAATATTACCTCTTACAAAGCACCTTGCAGACTTGTTGTTTTAAAAATACATGCCAGACTTGGGCTTGTGACAAATAACACACCAGGCTTGCACAGCTGTTTTATTAACTTTATCTGGGATCACTTTCAAAATTCTATGACAAAACAGGAGTCCTATAACCAAATGCCTGCACTACAACCTGTCTCATAACACTAAGTCAATAGGACAAACGGTGAGTGAAACCTACTTTTGGGTCTTGGGCCTATAACACAACAAGCTGATGTTTCCCCCATCTATCTCTCTTTGGAGGAGATATGAACACTTTGGTATTTGGAAACAAAGACAGTAGGAAGAAGTATAGTCCACATTGGGGTAACTGGCCTGGTTCAAACTCCGGAAAATATCAGCCACTATTAGTGGCAATTTTAGATGTGAAAGGTGGTAACAACATAGGCTCTTTCAGAAAAAAAGTCACATGACAAATAATTTACTAAAAAATATTAAAACACAACTTTTATTTTTTAATCCTGAGACTTGAGTCTAAAGTTTAGGATATTTTGTAAGAATTTAAACCTTGAATTTGAGTGCACTAGCCTGAAGACTAACTGCATAGGGTTTAAATTTTGATTATCTAAAACAAATAATCTACAAGATAGATATTATACCCTTGACAATGTAGAATCTTAAATGAACTAAATAGGTGATTACTAGTGAAACCTCAATGTTGGTTTGCTCCTAAGATTGCTACATCAATCTAGACTTCAGTAACACTGCTGACATAGCTTAAGGTAATAAAAACTTATTCCATTTTAAGGATTGATTCTTGCAGCCCAAGATATCTAAATGAGATGGTAGAAAAATCTATAACGATGTAAGAAAATGCTCAAAACAAAGAACAAGTAAGAGATTTTAGCTAGAAAACTTGTGCAAAGAAGATCAGGATTTAGCTTCATCACTTCTTCTCATTACAAAGACCTATAACCTACAACCATTGTACATTAGAGCTCTTAGAAATCTTTCATTTTGTTAAGAAACAGAAAGTAAACAGAAGAAATTAAAGCAAAGAATTAGAATTAAGTGCAAAAGTAACTGGCAGAGAAAAGCAAAGTCTATTTACTGGTACTGGAAAAAACAACACAAATTGTCACCAAGTAAGATGACCATTTCAGTATGGCTTAAGAAGGCACACAGGTTAATACCTCCGGTGAAACCTAAGCAAAACATACTTACTGCATAAGAATTTTCAATTAGCTCCCAAGTCCTTCATGGTTTACCTCTCTACTCCTGCAGTGTTTCTTGTAGTCTAAACCAGGTAACAACATCAAGTCACAGCATGTTTTTAGATTGGAGCCTTCTGAAAGTGTTTATTGACTAATACTCATTTTTTTACTGGCCACGCATAACTTAATAATAACCTGTTCACAAAAATGCTTGTTATTCTCTCCGGTGCTTCTCCACACCGCTGATTTGCCCCCAGTCTTACCTGCCACTTCCTACTCACTCCCATGCTGGGCACTTGAGGAAAAACTAAAATATCGCAATTCATAAAGGAGACTGTGGACTCAAAAGCAAAAAAATATGTGAAGAAGCAAAAAATAAAGTATGCTTTTATACACCCTGTAGTATGAGTGTGTGCACGTGCACATGTGTGCACATATACACTTGTGTATGTACCTGTGTGAGTGTATGCATGTGTGTCCGTGTGTGCACATATACACACATGTGTGTGAATGTGTGTGTTCATGAGTGTGCATGTGTGCATTTTCAAGAAAGCGGAATTCCACTCTCCTAAACCTCAGCAATGTGTCTACTCAGCGATTCACATGCTAGCTACTTAAATATTTCATTTAAGTTCCCATTGGATCAAGAGTTCAATCCATTGCTGGATTTAAAAAGTTAGAAGTGTCTAATATCTGTTGAATCCGTTGAATAATGAGCATTTTAATGGACAATTTATTCTCATAACTGTCTTGTAAATTATAATGGTGGTGACCAAATTAAAAAAATGTGTACACCAGTTTCTCAAACCATGTGTAGCCAATATGTACATGAATTTATAAACACATATAATGTAAATAAAATTTTTAAATCTCCAAAAAGGTAAAACAAAGAGACATAGAGACAGAGAACAAAAGCTCAGATAGTAAGTAATTTGGGGCCTGGAGGAATGGCTCAGCTGTTAAAGTGTTTGCCTAGCAAGCACTAAGCGCTGAGTACAAGGTGAGATTCCCCAGCACCACATAAACTAGGTGTGGTGGGACACACCTGGAATACCAGTGTTTGGGAGGCTGAGAAGGGTGGATATCCCTAAGGGCAAGGCCAGCCTAGACTACATAGTGAGTTTAGAACCAGCCTGGAATACAGAGTGAGACCCTGTCTCAAAAAAAGTAAATAATTTTTCAAGACCAGGATGATGTCACCATAGATGAGAGAAATACAGAATCTGTATCTCTGCTGCTACTTCTACTCCAGCAACCTGCTCTGGCTTCTGCATTGGCAGAGCTTCTTATTTTAAAGCTACTTAACTCAATTTTACGGGGCCACTTTTTCAGTCAGGATTCTTTGGTCGACATTGTGTTATACTATGTAGCTTCCTTAGGCCCAGCTGAGATCAGATACATAGGAAAATTTGAGTTTGATATGGGGCATATGTCCAGTGACTGAATGTTTTTCATTAAGCACAAGCAGATATGAGTAGTACTTGAGGAAGAAAGCTAGGAATTTCATGGGCCAAGAAAAAACAAACTAGAGAATGAAGAACATATAGGGATCCACAACTAGTTTTATATATTTGAAAAACAGGAGTAGATTTGACAGCTTTTTTTTTTTCAAAATGTCAACTTGTTCAAATTGAAATGCATTTTCCAAAATTGAGTGCGTGTATCTGGGTGATGTGGATAATATGAAACATTTTTATCAATAATTTGTAAGGCGAGAGTATACCAGAAGTCATTTTATCTAAGCACATATCAGGCCAGGCCATTTCTTACTTTTTCTTACTTGTCTTCAGTCTTACATGTTGACATGGTGCCCAAGCCAAGCATGCGACTGCTCATATTTTCTGATCCCCCTTCATTTTCTGTCTTCTGGGCCAGAGTGTGCTCAATTCAGTGACAGAGAAAGAAAGAAAGAAAGAAAGAAAGAAAGAAAGAAAGAAAGAAAGAAAGAAAGCAAGCACCAGGCCAGCTTCTCCTGCAGAGCAGCCACTTCCTGAGCACTCTCCTTCTGTCTTGATAAAACCATTTCCTCCTTAGGTTCACTTTGTCCTGGTTCTTCTGGACTCCTTTTCTTCCTTACTGTCTGGGCCTTGTGGATGTTCTTGCACCTGACTTTATTTTTTCCATTTCATATCTCATCTTTGGTCATCTATATTATGATTTTTACAATATCAAGTTTAATAACATTCAACAATACACCCGCTTCCATCATCATAGTTAAGTTCACTATCATATATTTCTGTTTTCCCTCTCAAGTCTTAAACCCAATAAACGATATCTGTCGTGTTCATATTTTTATATACTCACTTACTGCAGATTCAAATAGCTGGATGGTAAAAAGAAAAAGAGCTATAAATTCCAATGTCATTTAGTCGTCCAAAAGCCAAGAATTAGCTGGTGATTTCTATTATTTTTTTTTCCTTTCTAGTGTCTTTTATTTTTGCTGGGTCACTTTCAAATATTGCTTTCTTATATTCTGTGTGATATCTCGTTGGATCCCTAGGCACATTTGAGGAGGGGCACATTGTGTTTATTACTGTTGCAGCTGGGAACTCTTGGAAATATCTCAATAGGAGAGTATTAGAATGAACTGTCCATGGAACTTGGGGCTGGATTACACGTTTTGAAAAACGTTAAGCCTTTGCTCTGAGTTGCATACTCTCAGGAAGTAAAAGTAATTCTGTGAATGGATTTTTCCTAGAAAAAAATAGTGTCTTGATTTAAAAAAGCAAGTCATTATTCTGAGGCAAGATAAGAATAATGCTATTTTTGTGGCTTGAAAAATATTTAGGTTTTGTTTGTGTGCAGATATAGTTGACTTGCCTTGCTTCATGAAGGCCAAGGGTGGCCTTGTCTGATGCTGATATTCTAGATAACTATTTATTTTTACTAGGAAAAGAAAAGCCTAGCTATGATTACCAGGCAAGTAAGACCAAGACTTAACTGATATTATCAATCCAGCTGTTGATTGAGGCCAGAGTTTTTGTCTGTTTATCTGTCCTCCCAGTTTTGATTTATTATCAATCCATATGTTATACATAGTTTAGGTTTGTAGAATTTTACATATCTACCTATATCTGTAGCTGTGCAAGTATATAATTGCATATATATATGGAATCACATATATATATATATATATATATATATATATATATATATATATATGGCATATGTCTGTTATATATTCGAAACCTTTTACATATACTGATGCGTGCAGATTTGTTTTGTATTTGTGCACACACACATACATACATATATATGATGTTGACTCAAAAGCATTACTTTTGCCTTAAAGAGAATAAGAGATAGTGTATTCTGAAGCCAATATGAGTGACCGAGGCCCAGGAACATGAATTTAGATTTCCCCAAATAGCACATTTTAACAAGTAGCAGTTACATGTAGTATTTATAGTTACAGAACTGAAGAAAGTCATAAGGCAGAGCATTTTTTTAGAAAACACTGGTGGAAGCATCAGTTAGGCGGGTCACCCTGAAGCAGAGAACTTCTGCTATGAGCCTCAGATGTTATCTGAGGACATTCTTAGCTCCCTGTTGGTGGAAAATAGGGGTTCTGCTTTGACATCTTCGAAAGGCTACCTAGAATTTACTGGAATGTTGTTACATGTCAAAGGATATAATCACAGGATGCTGTATTAGATACAGAGGCGCACAACAGACAAGGCCATAGAAAAGGCCAAGACAGCCCTTAAGTGCCGGGCTAAGCAAAATATTCTAGCCTCTCCACAAGTTACTTGGAATTCAATTAGCTAATCACATTAGTCTCATTGTGACTGAGGCTATTTTCAGGGATTTCAGTTCTATATATATACAACACCCATAGCTAGGAATTACACCTATATGTTATATTTAAATTATATATGTATATAAATATTTATACATAAATCATATATCTACACACATATGTAAATTTTCTAATTGGTATTGATTATGATCCTCTCCTCTCTATCAGGCAAACATAGTACTAAAAAGCCACATAAGTGCTTGACATTCTTGGTGAAGAATTATCTGACCCAGATTCTGAAGTGTCAAGACCAAGAAACTCTGGAGAATACAGACACGTGTGTGTAAATACATACAAAATGCATATATGTATATTATTATTTTGTATGTACATCTACTTGTATATATGTTTTTATGGTGGATGAGTTCTTTTGACTTTGTTGATGTTTCTTGATTTTTATTTCTTCTTACATTCGCTCAACAATTTGTCTAGTAGTATCATCACAAGCTTAGAATTGGAAAATATTATTCTGTTATCTATTATTCAGCATCACTAATGAAAGTGCCTGGTAATTTTTTTCTCTTTTTCTCACTTTTTATTTTTTATGCTTATTGAAATATTGAATTTTCGCATCTTTGTAATACTATAGTTTGGTGTACGTGTACTTCATAGTATAATAAAATTTATATTATGAGAACTTCCATATCCTTAAAACTAGCCATTTCTTTTGTTGGCAATCTTTATACTATTTTAAGTCATTTTGAAATATATAATAAATTGTTGTAACTGATAGTTGCCTTTCTGTGCATAAAAAATAATTCTTGTTGTGTTTTGGTGCCCCTGTCTAATTTTTTCCCTTTCTTCTTTTTCCTTCTTTTTCCAGTTTCCAGTAATGCTATTCCTCTATTCTTCCAGAGATCAATGTTGCCCATAGCACAGATAAATGAGCGGCTTTGATGTATATCTTTCTCTCTCAGACTTATTTCATTTAACATAATGACATCCATTTTCACCCATGTTGCCACAAATAATAATTCTACTCTTCTTTATGGTTTAAAAATGTTTCATTGTATGCATATATCCTGTATTCATCATTCATAAATCGATATATTGATGAACAGGGCAGAAGAAAGAACCCAGAAATTAACTCATATATATATATAGTCTCCTCATTTTTGATAAAGACATCGGGAATGTGGTGATATGAAAATAATTCCATCACTTTTGATATACACGGTGTTGCCAAAACTGGGTATTGCAGAAAATGAAACTTGATTCCTTCCTCTCAACTCACAATCCATTAAGACTTAGATAAGAACAAAAACTGAATTTAGTAGTAGAAAATCATACAGGAAACACTTCAAGATATTGATAAAAGCTAATGTATTTTAAATGGGATCCCAAAGACACAAGCAACAAAACAATAATACATAAGATTGGATTCAACTGAAAAGCTCCTACACTGCAAAGGAAATAAACAACAGAGTTAAGAAATAGCTTATGAATGGTAGAAAATATTGACAAGGAAGTGGTCCAGCAAGAGATTAGTATCCAGAATATATAAGCAACTCAAAAACTTAATGCCAAAAAATAACCCAAAGTACAAATTGGGTTAAAGACCTGATTATACTTTCTCAAAAGGACAGAGCATATTTAACAAGTGCTCAAAATTACTAATCATCAAACAAATGCAAATCAAAACCACAATGAGGTCTCATCTCCCTCTAAATGGCTACTTTCAAAATGACAAAAGTAAGAAATGCTAGCCCAGATGTAGAGAAAAAGGGAAATTGTATACACTGTGGGTGGTAAATGTGATTTTTATTTCTTAATTTATAAGGATTTTTCACGCTCCCCTAGCTGGAATATTTAACACTTATTTCACTGTTTGTCTTTTTTATATAATTCTCACATCAATTCTATTGGACTATTGGTTTTTAGCCATGTAATTTAAGCTTACATATTTGAGCTTCAGCCAGGTTAATTTTATCAATGAGAAAATCTATTTATGTCGTTTTCAAAAATATTTTTATCTTCAGGAATTTTTCATGCTTGATTTCTTTATCACTAGTTTTATTTCATTTGTATTTATATTATTTATTTATTTATTTTTGAAACAAAGTCTTGCTCTGAAGCCCAAGGTGGTCCTGAACTCACTATGGAGCCCAGGCTGGCCTTGGACTCATGACAATTCTCCTGTCTCAGCCTCCTGAGTGCTGGGATTGCAGGAGTGCACCAAGTTTATGTGGTGCTGGGGAATCGAACTTGGGTATTTACAGTTTGACTTAGCGCTTGCTGTGCTTTAACTGATGAGCCATTCCTCTAACTCTAGTTTTTATTTTAATGTAATATCACTGCACAATTTCTGAAGATTTAATTGTATTTTCTTTTGTTTTTCTTTTTTTTGTCTTTTGGAACATGAAAATTTATTCCTATTGCATTTTTGTCAACATTTATTTATGACCAGGGCCAGAAGAGAGGTGTTGGCTACTTCAATAACCTTAAAGCAAATGCCAGGGATGTCACCAACAGCATGACCTTTCCAACCAAATTCTGCAGCCGGAACTCATTTTCCTTAATGAAGTTCAAACAACCATCACTGGGGACAAAAGTTGTGATCTTCTTTCTGTTCTTGGTCAGCTGGACGCTTCAACCCCTACTTTTCTTAGCACAATGTCCTTCTCCCTTCCGTGGGAAGCGCCCATTCCTTGAAAGGGCTGGCCTTCAAGGTTGTGCCCAGGTAGGCTTTCTTGTAGTTTTTATAGTGCCAATTCCTGTCCTGTCGGAGACTACAGAACTTCCTAGAAGTACAATGACCACGACACTTGCCCACCCTGCCTGCTCTAGGGGACCCAGCGAAATTGCTGTTTTCAATTATCCTTTTTCCCGTTCCAGTGGATTTTCTGTGCTGTTTTATATTCCTATTACTCATGCTGCTGACTGCTCTTAGCCCTTGATAAGTCTTCATTGCTCACTTGTAACCAGTTGAATGACAAGTGTGTACATGATCTTTGAAATGGAGCAGATTTTTTTTCCACTGACAAATTGTAATTTTTAGTCTTCTCCCCTTCAATTGTTGTGCTAGTCCTTATTTGCCAAACTCTCCTGTGTGCTTCTCTCTCAGGACCTCATACTTCTACTGGCAGGTTGCGGACTTTAATTTCTCCCACAGTTTTATCCTCTGGGCAAAATTTTCTCTTGCCATTCACTCTGTTTCACTGTGGGGGAGAGGAAGGGTTTACTCTCTCACCTATTTATTATTCAATTACTTAATGACTTTTGCTAAGAGAACCAAGGCCCAGTTCTGCTCTTTGAATTTGTTGGCTTTATTTGGCCCTCCTTCAGGAATCATTTGGGAAAACCACTCACAAGCTTATCTTGGGCTGTTTGTCTCTAGGGTCTTCCTGAATATTTGTGCAATTTAAACACTGCACAGGTCTATTTAAGTAGAGTCCTGTAGACTTCTATAATTCACAAAACCTCAGCTCTGGCAGTATATCTGCTCCTGTTACTCTGCTAGTCTATAGCTTCTGAATGTCTTCAAATCCTTATCCTTGTAGATTCTCAATTATACTATATCATTGTTTTAGTCTCTTAAAATACTCTATTGAAACACGACCAGAGAAAGAAGAAAAGAACAAATGATTTGAATCAGAAACCATGCCTAGATATTTTATATAATTCGATTATATCACCTAAATTACCACTCCAAAATCCAAGGAAGGTAAAAGTTAAGTCTATCACAACAAATATTTATGCATTTTAACATTAATTATGTAAAATTAATTATGTATCCAGAGTAAAACAGAAATCATTGGAAAATTTCTTAGAAACTGTCTTAATTATTCTTTCATACTTTAAACATAGAAATGCATACTATGAGTGTGTGAATTGTAAGAATGAAAATAATTTCAAAAATAAATGCTGAGAGTATTTCTAGAAATTCTTCTACTTAAAATTTCAGGTAAGAAATTTTATTCTATGGGAAAGCAATTTTGCAGTCTTGAAACTTCTAGTTTATACAAGATGAAAACAGAATATAGGAATACAGTATTTATAGTTGCCTGCCTCTTTCCTATTTCAGTCAATAGAAACAGTCATTTGTGACTTTTGCTCGATATGTGTCAAGCAAAGAAGGATAAGCAGTGTGTCACAAGTTGAGTTCCCTGAGAGGCAGACTCTGAGATGCATATCCACATGCAGAATATATATATATGAGAAAATGCTCTGAGAGGCAACATCTCTGGAAGGAAGAGAAAGCAGGAGGCAGAAAAAGAACAATTAAGAGATCATGGGAACCCCACCACCACCACCACCACCACACACACACACCCATCCCATAGGAGGCTCTCGTATTCATCTTCTGTTTTAGAGATGTTTTGGGTTAAGAGGAGAAGCAGGGCCTTTGTTCTCTTAGATGGATTAAATATTTGATGAACACAAACATTGGAAAGAATTTTAACTTGCTTTATGCTCCTGGGTATGTACATCCAAAAGACTGCTACTTGAATATTCTCTCACTGTATTATCTTCAATAGCAGAGGAATTGCGTGCTTTATTTCTAATAATGAAGTATGGAAATGATCCCTGAAAATATAGTCTTCAGTGTTTCTTTTCTAAAAGAATATCTGATAGTGTCTCACATGTCTGCCACTGGATCTACTTCATCTTGTCAGTGCTAGGTGTATCTTCACAGAGAAGAAGGTGGTTATTGGGCCGAATTCTACCATCTTCCAGATCACTGTAGTATGACAGATACTTCTCATTGGGTTTAAATCTCCACTGCAGATGGGTTAGACTGTCTTCAGAAACCTTGGAGATGGTATGAGATTATCCCATGGGCTTGGCATAGAGTTTATATGGCATCCCTTCTAGTCACCGTCATCTCTAATAACACAGGGTCTTCTGAGTCACGCAGAAGTTGTCAAGTTGTGTTGTTGCTTCCACCACAGTCTGGAATTACTGCTGAGCCACTTCCTGGAACTCACTTGAGGCAATTCATATCACTGCATACACTATGGTGTGAAATAGATTTCAGCCATTGTATCTTGCTCTTCTTGGTGAGATACATAAAACATAATAGTTCGTTTTTTATCTTGGAAAGATTTTGAAAACATGCTAAGCTGCTAAAATTGTTACTTACATGGTGGGCCTCTAAGTCTTCATCAAATTTATTTCCCACACTCTAGAGTACAAATGACTGTCATCATGTAGCCATCTCTTGCTTGTCCAGCCCAGCTAGAATAAATTCATTTGCACAATATTGAAGCAATATAAATCTTCTGTGAGATGTTCATGTAATCTGGGTTTTTTTTTTTTTCAAACTGTCAAGACAAAGGCAGAACCAGTACTATAACCCTTGAGAAAATTATAAATACATTCTGACATCTGTTTGTTTTTTTCTAATAACAAACAAAAACATTCACCAGATTAAATCAGTAGCCAATAACTGAATTCCTACAATTGCATTAATCTGCTGTAGAAAATATCCTGCACCTGGAATTACAGCAATAATTAGGCTACAGTCTTCCTGTGTTTAAACTAATCCATCATATCTTTCTAAATTAATTTTTGCTCTATCTTGTCAGAAAAGAAAAGAATAACTATAGAATGATGACTGCCTTTGAATATTTTAGATATTTAGTGTAATACTAAGTTCTTCATTCTGCAGAAATGAGACATTATGTTTTATGTAGTTTGTTGGCTAGGAGGAGGTGGGAGGCTGTTTCAGGGATTTACACTTGGCTGTTATACCTCTTACACCCAGATCCCAGTATATAGGGTGACGCCAACCAGAAGACACAATCACTCTACACTTGAAAACTCTAAAAATGACTACTGGATGAGCCTTCAATATTGGTAGAATCATTGTACTCTACCATAGCCCACAAATCCATTTGTTATTTATCATCATACGATGTTTCTCATGTCTCTGAGTATAAAATCATTTCAGGCTTGTGACCAAAAGATCTTTTATAAATACTGCAGCTACTTGAGTAGCTTGAGTAAGTTCTAATCAAATCTTTTTGAAAGAACTTGAGAGTCACATTTGCTACAAATGCTAGGCTAGAATTTCTAGGCTCTACTGGCCCTTTTCTATTGTGGTGACCCTGTGTCTTCCTCATTCAATATAATTGAGGTCTGAAATTTGGCTCTAAAATAGAAATGAGTAGGTCATTGGAAATGATTATCAAGATATCAGCCCTCCACCATGGCCTCTTGATTTTTCATCATTGCTTTGATAAATTGAGTGATACACTTTTTTGTTTATATCTATTTTTTTCCTTGGGAAAGTTTGTTCTATTATTAACCATCTTTATAATTCTACTAAGTGGGCTTATTTTGCTTCTTTATTTTGACCCTAATGTACATTATGGAAAACTCAACTGTGCTATATTCTCCAGAAAAACAGAACCACTTAAAATACAATTGAGATAATTGATTAAGAGATTAGCTCAATTGATCACAGAGACTAAAAATTATCACAGTAGGTTGACTGTAAATGGGAGAGCCAGAGAAGTTGGTTGTAGGGCCTAATTTAAGAACCTAGAAGTCTTAGGACCAGGAAGCCCAATAGTGAAATCCCCAGTGCAAGAAGAGAAATTCCTCCTGTCCCCACAAAAAAAGGTTATTACACTTGTTCTACAGGTCAAAGCCTGAAGAAACTAGAATATGATACCCAAGAGGAATAGCAGGAGACACATGCCCTGCCCCAGAAGACAGAACCAATGAACAACTTTCTACATTCTATTCAAATCCTGGACAGATTAAATGTTGCCTACCTACATTAACAGCAGCCTTCCTAATATTGAACAGTGGCTGTAAGAGCACCTGAATAGCCAGGTAGCTGAGCACCTTGAGCCAAGTCTTGAAGAAACAATTCTCTCTCAGGCCCTTCTAGAGCAGGAATAACAGAGACTAGCTTCTCAAACAAAAGGCAGACACTTTCCACTGTTGAGCCTGTCAGGGGTCAGATATGGATTCACAAGATGCTGTGGAGATATTTTTCTGATCTCTGTACAAAGTACTGCATTTTCTTTTACTGGTTCTAATCTCTTTAGCAGCCACAGTTTCTTTAGCCCTAACTTTACACATGATTCCTTCACAGTCAAAATTTAAATTGTTAGAAAATTTCCACTCTGCCTTTAATGTCTGACTTTTATGCTAAATATAGCTATAAAAAAACCTGTTGTGGTTAGGATCTAGACTGTCCCCCACAAGTCTCATGTATTTTAATGTTAAGGATTATGTATGGAGCCACGTAATGTTGCTGGATTGAGGTGTGGTCTGGAGGGGTGGATTGCAGTTGTTGGGATTAGGGGCGTGTGAGTTAAGACTAAAGGCATGTGATTTAAAACTAAAGGCATGTGAGTTAAGACTAAGGGGCTGTAGCGGCCACACCTTTGATACCCAGATGCAGGAGAGACTAAGACTCGGACTTGGACTAGTCTCAAGGAGTCTCACTTGCCTGTCTGTTTGTGATGTCCTGAGAAGTTGCCTCCACCTTTCCGCCTCTGCCATGTACTTCAATTGCTGCCAGCCGCCTCTGAATGGACTGTGACCTTCAAGACTGAGCTAAAATAAACCTTTCCTTTCCTAAATTTGTGTGTGTCAGGTATTGAGTCACAGCAACGGATAAGTAACTGAGACAAAGCCCATGACACAGTGTGAATGTTGGTGTGTCTTGCAACGTTCCCTGTCAGAGTACCTGGTCCACCACACTTAATCTATGTTCTGCAAAGTCTCAAGACATAGGAAAAATGTAGACAGATCTTCAGCCAATGTGTACTGCACATACCCTCTAGTCAATTTACTGATGAAGTTCTTGTTTTCAACTGAGCCCTCCTGACCATCGCTTTACCAACACCCTCATCTTCTGAGGTCCCACCAGAATCACTCATATCACATTCTGGGACTTCTTGGGCCCATGTCTCCAAAATTTTCCAAGGATGTCCGGCAAAGCAATTCTAAACACTTAAAAACCACATTGTCAGCCATGATCATAACAATGACCCCACTTTTCTGCTACCAACTTTCTGTATTAGTCTCCTTTCTTATTGCTGGACGTAAAACCTAACATCTACAATTAAAGTGGGAGGGCTTTAGTTGACTCTTACTTTCAAGGAATTCAGCTGACTCCAAAGCAGGAATGTCCTGGTGAAAGGACTTGGTGGAACAGAGCTTTTCAGCTCATAGTGGCCAGGAAGCTGAGCAAGGGGGCAAAGTCAGAGAGGAACTAGCTACGGGCCATTTATAGTGCTCAAGGTTATGCATTCGTGGTGAAGCCAGGCACACTCAAGAGCAGACTTTACTAATCTAGTGGTCATTTCTTAATCCAAGAAGCTGAGAATCCAGGATTCATGGACACAAGTACAATGGGACATCCTGCAAATGTAACGATTTGTCTGAATCATATCAAAGTATGACAAGGGTCCTTTTGGCCTCCTTCTTGATAAGTTTGTGTATGAAAAGCTTCAGAAAGAAATGTAAAGTTGAAAGAAGCAATTGTTTTTAAGTCAAGGAAACTCTCAAAAAGGACTGACAACTGACAGATTTTTCAGCAGCTGGGAATTAAATACTTCATCTTGAGGGATGAGCTGAATGCCACATCACAGCATCTGTTACATGATGTGATCCATTTCAGATGAAGGGACATCTTTTAAACTAAGGCTAGAAACAAAACATAATTATGACAGAATAATATAAATAGGTCTTGCTGTTGTTCTTTTCAGAGTTCTTTTCAGATGTTTCTAAAAGAACATGATCATTTATAACAGATCTCTTACTCATGCATGACTTTATAAACAATATATTAAGCAAGTATCTTATAGTTTAGGTGCTGTTATGACTTAGCTAATATCACACATAAATTTATGTCACAATGATTAGATATCATTGAAAAGTAACAAATAAATAAATATGGGATAATTTAAGACAAAGCATATGATATCAAGATAACATTATAGAAAATCTTCAAACTGCTAATGAGTATGAAATCAAGGCCCTATAATTATCCAGATAATGTGTAAATGATAAATGATCCAGGTAATAACTATGACCTGCTGTTCCTGAAAGCAAAGAGACAAATTCACTAAAGTCTGACCCACCTGTGGTTTGTCCTGGACCTACATCCAATCGACTGAATCAGAATATCTACAATGGAAAAGGAAAATGAACATTTTTGCAAACATTGCAGGTAATATTAGACAGCTAAGTTTCAGAGGCATTTAGGAAGATAGAAGCTCAGAAAATGCAATGAAGCCTCCAGAAAACAAGCCACACAATGTAACAGAGATTACAAGGTTTCATTTTCCTGAAACTACAGCAGTACTCACATAAACCATTTTTAAAATCCTGTTTCAAAAAAAAAAAAAAAAGACAAAGGCCATGAAGATGAACCTTGAAGGCAGAGAAACTGTATACCATTCATCTCTAAATACCATGAAATGCAATTACAGAATGTGTTTTCTGTTATTTATGAAGAAAAATATAAACTGGTCTAGGTTAGCCTTGCTTTATTGAATATCATATACTACAAAGACAGGTAGAAGTGGTTTTAAACTTGAAAAAAATGTTTTCTTCGTCTTCAGATTAAAATAGAATCAATTGAGAACTAGCAAATAACTTTCTAGAAAAATAAAACGAGGAAGAGGGGAAGAAGGAAAGGCTGAGTTGTGGAAAGATGATATACTGGATGGATTTAGCTTTAAGCAGTCAGGTCTAGTCAAGCACATTTTTCTTTGGCACTCTTTTCGGAAAATCTGCAATGAGGATGCTCTCTGGTGTAAATTTGGGTCTGAAGGTATAGCTCAGTGGTTTAGAGCACTTTCCTGGGAAGCGTAAGGCCCTAGGTTTGACTCCCAGCTCCACATAGGCTGGTCATGAGGGCACATAACACACCTGTAGAAAATAAATAAATAAATATGAAATAAAAGACTATACCACTAGGCCTGGGTCAATTTAGAACAAAGTAAATTTGTGTTTATTTAGGAGCACCTATTATAGCCATGAGAAAGTTTGGCATCAGCAAGAATGTGTTTCAGAATTTGTTTTTAATAACAGTACTCTGCCTGATGAGTAATTAATAGATTTAAATCATGATTCAGATTTTTAAATTGAGTGATTTTATGGTAATACTCAGAATAATTTGAGTAGCAAATTTCTCAAGTATGTTAAAATAAGATTCAATTTCCAGAAATGTATCTTACATACATTTTTTGTAAGATTATATATGCTTTGACAATTCAGTATAGGCTTTTCTGAAATTTATCACAGTTGATTAGTCCTGATATTGTGCCCTACTGTATAATAAAAGACCTATCAGAATAAAAAATGTGCATATGCTCTTTAGATGCATTATTTCATAATATAAAACATGTTACCTTCTTTTGTATCAATTTTTTAAGATTTTTGAATGTGTTCATTATTTTTATCATTATCATTCTTTCAAAATTCTTTTACATCTTTATCTGCTTAACTGATAGCTTAACTTTTAGATGTAATTGTTATGAACTAAAAAGAAATATATGAGACGTGAATATTTATAGTCAGATTTGTCTTGGAAACGATTCCAGCAGGAGTAATGGGCAGACACAAAGATGAAAGAAGAGCCAGTGTTTTAGGTGGTCTCACGAGGGCAATGGCTGGGAGGAAGAGAACAAACAGACACAGAACCCTTCCAGAAGGACAAAAAAACACCTCGGAAAAAGATACACAATTTAGTTCCTCCTGCGATATCCTAATAATACAATGAACTATTTTAAATTTCGAATCATTACAGAGCTAAACATCATAATTAGCTATGTAACTACTAAAAGCAAATCCTAAAAGAACATTGTAAGATATCACAGTGTGTTTGGAAAGATTTTCAAACTTTCAGACCATGTTTACTTATTTCTCCAACAAATGAGTATTAGACCATTCTGAGAAAGGGAACTAGAAGTCTGTCTGCATTCTATGATTATCTTTACCATTTAAAACCAAAGTACAGTGGAAAGTGACAGTAAATGGCATGAAATGTGGGTCAGAAATAAATGTATGGTGATAAATACCGGAACTCATGTGAATTATAGCGTTTTGAATGGCTACTGAATTAACTTGCTTTTGCAGTAGCTTCCTTTTGTCTCGGTTGGAGGGAATAATTCTATACTGAGTTGCAAATTCAAAATGATATTTCACTACATTGATTTAATTAAGAAATAAGCCCATTGATAGGACAGATGAATAGGAAAACATTCACAGACATTATTAACATAATTGTGATTACTTCTGTTTTCTTTCTTTATTTTCCAGCCTAGAGTCATTCACTACAAATTCAATTATGTATTTCTTAAGTATATTTTGTTGAGTTTTATCTATGTTTAATTCAAAAGTTCTTCCAGCTTGGCCAGCAAGTGTGCTATAAGTACGCACTGCTTCTATTGAACAAAAACCCTTGAGGCACGACCAGCAGATTGCCTTAAATCACATATGGTGACACTGGGATTCTGTGTTAGGAACAACAACTACAAAAAGATATAAAGTTTGTGGGATATATTTTTCTATATTGCTTCAACTCCTGTGTTTCATAAAATAACCAGATTGTGTTGCATGTATGATGAAGTCAACAAATTGCCATAGTCTAACAGGTCGAGGGTCAATGGGGCTGATTGCTGCTTGTCAGCTGTTAACCCCTCTGACCCTGTCAACCCACGTCTGAAAGGTGGTGAAAGTTGTGACTGTGCAATGCATCATTGCAAGGTAAGAAAAATGAGTCAACACGCTGTACCAGCTGATGGCCTCACAATGATAACTGGTCCGGGTCACTGCCATGGTTTATCTACTTCTACACTGGTTTCTAGGAGCTTTTGCAGACTACATGAATATCAAATTAGGTCTGAGATCATGACAAAGAAAGGAAGGCCAGTAGGCCACATAATCAAACTGTATAACCTGTCAACCCATTCTGAAAAAAAAAAATCATCAATTAATCCAATTTTGAGAATTTTTTTAGTAAAGAACTTCTGAATAAGGATCATGTCTTATATCTCATATAATATTTATATCATTAGTGTCATAATTAACCTCTCAGAACAAAACTAAGTCCGAAGCTAGGTGTCATTTTTGAAGAAGCAATATTTACTTTCAGGACTTTTCTCCTTCCCATCAGCACCCTCCCGAGATCTCCTGAAATGTACACTTTAGATGCTATTCATAGCTCTTGAATCCCTAAAGTCTCACAGGAGCCACTCAATCAAAATTTATGTGCTCATGGCATTTCTTTTTATTCAACCCATTCAGCCCTTCCTGGCAGACCTTTGCTTTCAACTTGGGACCCATCAGCATATGGTTCCCAGGAGAGCAGGGACCTTATAAACCTAGCAAACAGCTTTATTCTCTGACAGGTTTCTTTAAAGCGATCAGTCTATTTTTAATAAGTATATGATAATTTTATTGACCTCAGATGAACCAGTCGTTAAAATAAATGCTAGTAATTCAGTTCTCTTCAAGAAACATCTTAAACTTAATCACAAAACGATGCTCCCTAAGAACAATAGTGAGGCCTTGCCTGAGTCCTGCACTAGCCTTTCTAGGTTTACTGGACTTTTATACATTTTACTTTGTGTTGTTATTGTTGTTCTTGGGGAGACCAGGTCTTGCTCTGTGGTCCACAGTGGCTTCATACGCATGACAATCCTTCTACTTCAGGCTCCAGACTGATTGGATTACAGATGTGCTCCACAACACCCAGCGTATGCAGTGCTGAGACTTGAACTCATGGCTTTTGCTTGCTAGGCAAGATCTCTAACCACTGAGTTATTCCTCTAGCTCTACCCCTCCCCCGCCACCTATTTACATTTGGATGGTATTCACTATAAACAGACTAGAACCTGGATTTGAGTTCTTTTTGATTTACCTAAAACTATCTATCTATCTATCTATCTATCTATCTATCTATCTATCTATATCTGTCTGTCAGTCTGTCTATTCTTTTATGGGTTAAGTACAAAAACAGAAATTATCCACACAGCCTTTTTTGCTTAAGATACTACATTCACAACTGAAATACTACAATTTTGAATTTGAAAAAGCTCTCAAAGATCTAGCAATTCCTGCTGCTTCCCTGTGGACTATTAAATGCCTAATCTAACTAGCATGAATGATCTGATATGAGATTTCAAAATATCACCGTGATGCAATGGCTCCCTGGTCTGTACTTTAGCACCTTAAAAATGGAGGAGGAACATTTGTAAGAAATATAAAATCTTACTATTGTGAAATTTTTTCAAGTTCTTCGTTTCTATTTTCTTTACACAACCCTTATTTTTATCATTACGTGATAGTAAATCTAATGGCTTAAATATTAATTTGGTATTAATAGCATCAGAAAAGTTCTTATTGATGTTTTCAAATAAAAAAAAAATTGCAGGGCTGGAGGAATGGCTCAGGGGTTAAAGCACTTGCCGAGCAAGTGCTATGTCAAGTGTAAAGTACCCGAGTTCGATTCCCCAGAACCACACAAACTGGGCATATTGGTACATACCTGTAATCTCAGCACTCAGGAGGCTGAGGCAGGAGGATTGCCATGAGTCCAAGGCCAGCCTGGGCTCCATAGTGAGTTCAAGACCAGCCTGGGCTACAGAGTAAGACCTTGTCTCAAAAAAATGCATATTTCATAAGCTTTGGTGAATAATTAAATATAGGAGAGAGAAACTGTGAGACTGAGAGAGATTGTTAAATTTCCTGTTTGGCATATCAAAGGAACACAAAGTGGGATTCTTAAAAACAGTAGTATATTTGTTTTCTGTTACTTCTGGAGGGTAGAATATGAAGTCAAAGTGTCATTAGGGCCACCTTCCCTGGAGACTCAGAATTCTTCCTTGCCTCTTCCTTGGCTGCTGGTGGAAGCCTGTGACTATTCATGTTGGAGTTACATCACTCTTATCTTTACTTCTGTGACCAGTTGACATTTTCCCCTTAGAATGATTATGTCTGCAAATGCTCTATTTCAATAAAATAACATTCTCAGGTTCTAGGAGCTAGGGTTTTACGATTTCTTTTGGCAGAAGGAACAATTCAACCCATTACAAAGAGTTCAAGAGAGTTTTCAGATATCCAACTTGGATTACTGTCTCTCTGGTTAGCCATCAACAACTGAAGGTACAGACAGAGGGGGATAAAGTTAAGAGAAAGTTTAGGAATTATCAGATTATGGATGAGAGTATCAGCTGTATCATTCATTTTACCCAAGGGAAATTACAAAGAACAAAAAAAGTTGTCAGTATCCCATGAATTGACAGGATTTTAATGGATAAGTAGACATACAAAAGAAAAAGAAAGAAAGAAAGAAAGAAAAGAAAGAAAGAAAGAAAATAAGATCAAGAATGAGCAAATGCCAAGAATATGAGAAGAAATAAGTCAGATATGACAATCATATGGGAATAAAATTTCAAAAGGAAGATAAATTGGGCCCAGTGGTTCAAACCTCTAATTCCAGAACTCTGAAAGTGAGGCAAGAGAACCACAAATTGAAGCCCAGCCTGGAAAATTTAGAGACTTAGTGATACCCTGTCTCGAAATCAAAATAAATCACACTGATCTGGGGAAGTAGCTCAGTAGAACATTTTGTGTTTAGTCACCAATGACAACAACAAAAATAAAAATAAATACAAGAATTCTCAATAGTGTTCATTCAACTTAGAAAGTAATAATCTTAAAATTAAAAGCAATTTTGTCCCTTACACATAATGACAATAAATCAGGTGTGACCCAAGCCTGTAATCTCAGCATTCTGTGTGGTTATGGCAGGAGAATTGCAAATTATTATGGTCAAGTCCCACCTGGGCAAATTAATGACTCTGTCTCAAAACAGAAATAAAAACAATAAAAAAGATTAATGAGTCAAAGAACTGTTTCTTTGAAATAATAAGCAAGATTGGGAAACCTCTAGCTAAATTCACCAAAAGAAAGAAAATGCACAGATTAACACACTTAGATATGAACAGGGTGAAATTACAATAGACTCTACAGAAATTCAGACTATTATGAGAAATTACTTTGAGCATCTATATTCTAACAAGTTAGAGAATTGGGAAGAAATGGATCACTACCTAGACACATACAAAATACCAGTCTTGAATAATCTAATTACACACACACAAAAATGGAAGCAGTAATAAAAGCTCTACCTACAAATAAAAACCTAGGACCAGATGGATTCATAGCAGAAGTTTTTCAGTATTTCAGGGAAGAACTAACTCCAATTCTTCTCAAATTGAAAGAGAAGGAACACTAGCAAACTCATTGCAGGAGGCTATCATTATCTTAGCCCCCAAACCAGACAAAGACTTAACCAGGAAGTAAAATTATAGACCAATATCCTTAATGAATATAGATGCAAAAATTCTTAATAAGATTCTGGCAAATGAAATTCAATAACTAATAAGAAAGATCATACCTCATGATCAAGTGGGCTTCATTCCTGGGCTGCAAGGCTGGTTCAACATATGTAAATCAATCAATGTAATACACCATATCAACAAAAGCAAAAACAAATCACATGATCCTCTCAATTGATGCAGAAAAAGCCTTTGATAAAATTCATTACCCTTTCATGATAAATAGTTTGAGAAAAATAAGTGTAGAAAAGTTTTATCTCAAACTCATAGAAGCAATCTATGCCAAACCTACTGCAAATATCATAGTAAACGGAGAAAAATAGAAATCGTTCCCTCTCAAATCAGGAACACGACAAGGCTGTACACTCTCATCACTCTTATTCAACAAAGTCCTTGAAACACTTGTCACAGCAATCAGGCAAGAAAGTGAAATAAAAGGATTTTGCACCAGAAAGGAGGAAGCCAAAATATCCTTATTTGCAAATGATATGATTATAAACATAGAAGACCCCGAAAATTCCACTATCAAACTCTTGGAAATAATAAACAAATTCAGCCAAATTGCAGGCTACAAATTAATACTAAAAAAATCAATAGCTTTTGTCTACATCATCAATGAACTCACTGAGAAAGAGCTCAGAAGAATAATCCCATCCTCAGTGGCCCAGCAAGTAATTAAATACCTAGGAGCATACCTAACTAAGGAAGTGAAGGAGCTATATAAAGAAAACTACATTACACTGAAGGAAGAGGAGTGAGTGGGGAACGGACAAAAGCAGAGTGGGAAAGTCCTTGTCACCTCGACAAGATGCGTATGTGCACAAAATGCTCAGCTTCATTGTAAACCTTCAAATTTGTGCTTACACATATCAATAAAATGGGGGGAAATAAAGTTGTAGGTGACATCAGAAAATGGAAATACTTCCCCTGTTCTTAGAAAAAGAGAGTAAATATGGTCAGAATGATGATACTGCCTAAACTGATATGCAGATCAATGCAGTCCCCATCAAAATGCCAACATTTTTTTCACAGAACTTAAAAAAAAAACTAATCCTTAAATTTATATGGAACCAAAGAAGACCTAGAATAGCCAAAGCAACTTTAAATAACAAGACTAAGGCAGGATGCATTGCAATTCCAGAATCAAGTTATACTATAAAGCAATAGTTGTAAAAACTATATGTAACTGGCACAAAAGTGGACAGGTGGACAAGTGTAACAGAATTGAGGATACAGAGACAAACTCAAATACACTCAGCTACCTAATCTTTGATAAAGGAGCCTAAAGCATGTGCTGGCAAAAAAGATAGCCTCTTCAACAAATGGTGCTGGAAATATTAGATATTCACATGCAGAAGAATGAATATAGAAACACACCTGACATCATGCACCAAAATCAAATCAATGTGGATCAAAGACCTAGATGTTAAAACGTAAACACGGAAGCCTCTAGGAGACAAATTAGGCAAATATCTAAAAGACATCAGTGTAGGTAAAGACTTTCTTAAGAAGACACAAAAAGAAAAAGAAATAGCCCCCAGAATTTTCAAATAAGATTATGTCAAAAAAATTTTCTACACAGCAAAGGAAATTATCAACGGTGTATAAAGAGAACCGATGGACTGGGAAAAATATTTACCACTAATATCTCAGTTAGGAGGCTCATATCCAGAATATACAGGGAACATAATAAAAGTAAGCCCTTAAAAATCAGAGATCCTATTGACAAATTGGCAAAAGAAATGAAGAGGCAGTTCATAGATGAAGAAGTTCAAATGGCCAATAAATACATGAAATGATGTTCAACATCCTTATCCATAAGAGAAATGCAAATCAAAACATCAGTAAGATACCATTTAACTCCGAAAAGATTGGCGTATAACAAGAACACAAACAGCAATGAGTGCTGGAGAAGCTTTGGGGAAAAAGGAACCCTCCTGCACTGCTGGAAGGAATGTAAACTGGTACAACCACAAGATACTCAAAAGGTGATACCTCTTCTGGGAATTTTACCAAAAGAGTTAAAAACAGCACATAGCAGGGACACATGGATACCCATTTTCAGAGCAGTAAAACTAACAATAGCTAAAATGTGGAAGGCACCAAAATACCAATCAACAGACCAGTGGATACATAAATTGTGATATTTATACACAATGGTACACTACTCATCTATAAAGACAGATAGGTTGGAGGCTTTTTTTCGGTACATGGAGACAACTTGAGACCATCATGCTTAGTGAAGTGAGTCAGAAGCAGAAGATGAAATACCAAATGGTTTCTCTGATGTGAGAAACACAGATTATGATTATTTCATAGAACTGAATCTGGGGAGTAACGGGAATTGGAGGGGAGGGGAAAAGAACAGGAGGGTTGAAAAGAGAAAAGAAAAGGATTTGTAACTTCGCCATGATATGTATGTGCACAAAATACTTAAGATCAATGTAAACTATATGTAATGCACTTATAAATATCAATGAAATGGAGAAAAATAGAAGTGAAAAAGGACTGGGGGTGGAGGCCACTTCAAAGGCTCTGAATGCAATTCCCAGTGTCACAAAAACAAAACATAAAACTGCCCGTAATAGATCATAAATAGATATAAATTTTGATAGAAAAAGAAAATAACGAAATGACAGCTTATTTAGGGGAAACGATACACAAACATGAACCCAGGACCGAGGTGAGCAAATCTTAATCTGCTGTCACTCTGCTGCTTTCCTCAATGGTTCATTTTGAGGTGGTCAGACACAAAAAGGGAGCTAAGCTGTGTGCACGTGTTGGCAAATGTGCTGGCTGCTGTATGAGAGCCCAGACCAAACCTGACCAATCCTAGACAGGACACACGGATTCAGCACTTGGCCCTGTCTAGGACCCTCACCTCAGGGCTGAGGACTTGCACATCATACCAGGGCAGAGACCAGATAGTTCTATGCATGTGGTAAACTGGTCCTGTAATTATTGTCGAAGTCACTAACAACTCTTAGGGTTATAATTACAACCTAAGGATATGTGAGCTCTGGTCGTTTAGTGAGTTACTTTTTAAGTCTGGAGTACTCATGTGTTAAGACCAACATGCATTCGTTCTATATCCCCCACTACTCATGTCACTTTATAATTAAGCTTGAATTTTAAATCTAGAATTATAGATTGATAAGGCTTTCCAGCTGGCCATGAGACTTCCTGTTTGTAAGAGGCAATGGAATGGTGCAGGAAAGAGCACTAGCTTGGGAGTTGATACTCCTGCTCTCTTGTTCTATTTTTTCTGTCCTTTCTCTACATAAATTTGAGTTGGACTCTGACATTCATGCACCCTGGTTTTCTTATTTAGCAACAAAAAAGGAGCACAGGGCTGGAGGTAAAGCACAGTGATGAAAGCGCTGGCCTAACCAGCACTACGTACCTACATAGGTGATTCCCCAGCACCACATAAGCCTGGCATGGTGGCACATGACTGTAATCTCAGCACTCAGGAGGCTGAGGCAGGAGGATTGCGATGAGTCCAAGGACAGCGTGGGCTCCATAGTGAGTTCAGGACCAGCCTGGACTACGGAGTGAGACCCTGTCTCAAAACAAAACAAAACAAAACAACAACAACAAAAAACAATAACCACAAAACCAAAATAAAACAAACCAAAAAAGGAGCACAGAGTACACAAGCAAAGAAGATCTCAAGGACTGAGTTCATTTATTTAGGCTTCTATAACAAAATACCATAATAAGTTGACTTAGACAATCAAAATTTATTTTCTCTTGGTTCCTGAGGTTAGCGTTTGGATGGGGCGTGGCGGGGACAGTTTCTAGCAAGGGCTATCTTTGAAATGGGTACATGGCTGCCCTCTAGTTGCACCTTTCTGTGGTGGACAGTAAGACAAGCTAGCCAAGTGATGTTTGTTCTCCTACAAGCCCTTGTCTTACATAAAACGCTCACCTTCGTGATCTCACATAAGCCCAATTACCTCCTACAATACTCATCAACAAATACCCTCACAAACAGAGGGAGAGTTTCAATATAAAAACTGGGGGAACAAGATTCAATTTGTAGCAAAGATAAATTTGTAAGAAGCAGAAATTATGTTTATGTCGAGTTGGAATATATTATTAAGTTGTTAAAAAATAATGTCAACCTTCACGCCTAACAAGGACTGATTATTTTTCCCCAAAATGATTTAATATAACTTTACATTTATTTGAGTTGTTATAACAATTTTAGATTACTTCTAGGCGAAGAAGTAAAAGATAATATTTTGCATTGACTTTGTGACTTATTAGAAACATAATGGGAAATCATTCAGTAGGAGGGCAAGTTTTAAATGGTTTGCGAAGAATATTATATTTCACTTGTCATCAGAAGAAAAATTAAAATATGAAATTCACCAGGTCTTTTTGGTAATAGGAGTAAAAAAGGAGAAATACAAATATCCTTTAAATTAATAAAGTTTCGGTGCTACCATTTAAAAGAAACAAGAATATATGTTTTAATAGCAGAGTACATGGTGGATACTAAATTTCATAGTGTGCCTCATTGACAGTTAACATTAAAAAGTCGTCTGTACCAAAAGATCATTGAATTTGGAAAATGAAAAATAGACAAAATTATGCATTAAATCATCCTAACTTAAAATAATTTACTAATATCTTCTGTATGCTAAGCACTATTTCGTGTGCTTGGGAGAACATGAACAAGTAAAAATTTTCACTGCTTTCATAAAAGAAAATATTCCAGTGAGATGAGAGAATAAAACGTGAGCAAACGATTGAAGATATTTTGAAAAATAACAGATGTTTTGAAAGAAATAGAATACTGTAAGGTAGTAAAGATGATTATTGATGCAGGGGAGACAGTTTTATTCTGGAGGTAATACTTTTGTCAAAAACTAAATAATTAGAGTGGAACAAGTGTAGTAGAAAAAGTAAGTGGTTCCCTCAAAAATGTTTTAGAGCCTAAGTCCTGAGACTGAATGAGTTACCAGCCAGGAATAAAAGACTTTGCAAATGTAATTACATCTCAAATTATATTATGTCATTTATGGATCATTGGCTCTCACTTATCTCATTCAGATGTGATCTTTGTGAGGGAAGAGATAGTCCCGAGTACAGGCCTACTCTGATCATACGAATCCTTAATTTGGAGAAGACAGAAGAACAGGTCAGAAAAGTGAGACCCCATAAATAACTGACCTACCCCTTCAAGTTTTAGAAATAAATGAATAAATAAATGAAGCGTCAAGCAATGTAGTATCATCTGGAGGCTGCGAACAGCATTTTTTTTCTCCCAACAAGAAAAAAGAAAAGAAAAAAAAGAGGACCTGAGCTGTTACCCAGCTGTTTTTTTCTTTCTCTGCCACCCAGATGGCCATCAAAGAGATTTCCCCTTGTGTTCTCTACAGGCAGCAGTCTGCTGTCATGCTGATGTCAGTCAAAAAAGATCTTTTACCTGGTTCCTAACCCAACGGATGATAAAATAATAAGGATGATTTTTTAAAAAGCTATTAAATAGACGGCAATGTGTTACAGCTGCATAAAAAGTCAGTACAACGAGCATTATAAAAATTAAAGTTAAATTTGAATGAAGAATATACCATATAAGAGGAGCAGCAAGTGCACAGGCCCCGGACTGACAAAGAGTTTCCTGTTCATAAGGGAAAACCAGGAAGCTGAATAACAATGGGTTGCTCACTAATAAGTTGAATAACAATGAGTTACTGTCGATCAGAGAGACAATGATAAGTTCAATGTAACTGAAAAGCGATGAGTGAAACATGGAAAATGAGAGACAAAAACAAGGAGGTGGTGGGGTGAAATTTGAGTTTTATTTTTTTCTTTTTTCCCCACTTTATTGATATATATAGGTGCAAAAGTTAAGCTCTACATTGAACTTGAGCCTTTTGTGCATATACATATCTTGTCACGGGAGCAAGGACTTCCCCGCTGTCCTTCCCACCCTCCCTCTTTATTTCTTTATATGGAATATGTCAGAGAGGGAACCCTTTCTACAGGTGGTAATTGGTAATTAGTCAAGAAGATTAAATCTCAAACATAAATATAACAAAAACAAACTGGAATATTTATATATCATATTTATTTCTCAGCAAACAGAAATTTCTCTATCATTTTCTCTGGTACCTTGGAATATATATTCAACCTAGTATTTCTATTCAATATACTGCAATTTAATATCTCTAGACATCCCAGACTATATAATGACTAGATCCTGCATAAATTTCATGTGCTGTGGGTACTGGTCACTTCCAACTGCTGTGGAATTTATCTTATGTAGGAAGAGTATATAAGCAGGTTTTCTTTTCTTTGGGTACTGACTTTAGACATACTATTATAAAGATAAAACAAGAACTGGCAAAACAATAATTAATAGCCCAGCCGTGTTTAGACCAGAGACTCTATGATCCACATCTTCAGCATTAGACTAAAAGGTTCCTAGACACAGGAAAAGCAAACAATCAAACATAAAAGAGTCATTCAAAGTGAAGGTTACTCATGTTGGACAAGAACTTTGCAGCAGTTATTATATGGTCAATGAACTAAAAACAATCTGTGTCAAATCAACAAATGTTGTTAGCTTTTAGAAAGAACGGTGGTAGTCTACAGAATTTAAGCCACAACCTGCCCCCCGTTTAAACTCACCTCCATGTGACAGATATTTCATGATGTGTAGTTGTGGCCAAGAAGGTAGCAGTGGTAGTGGCGGGGACTCTCCTGTCTCCTAGCAACAAATCAAAACATACTTCATCTCTCCAAGAAGGGCTCGGTGATGCTTGTTTTCCAGCCAGCCTCCATTTGTATGACAGGAGTGAAGGCCAGAAACACTGCTCTCAAGCCCACCTTCCTCTTGCTCTCTCACAGGGTGGAGATTTTATGTCAGGAAAAGGCCTTCCAAGAATATCACAAGCCCTCACTTCTAAATTACCCTGCTTAAAAGATGTTATCCTTTCAGAAGCCGACTATTTTCCCCTCAGTCATGACAGATTCTACCTAAAGGGAGAGACACACCATAACAGCATAATGTTTTAGAGACCGCCCAAACTCTGCTCAGTGTATCCGAAACACCTAGAGTCAAGTTTCAAGCCTAAGAGTATTTCTAAAAACAATGGGAACTTTGGCAGAAAGTAACGAAGAGAAAGGCAGTAGCTCCACTCCACCCTGGTTAATCTGTAGGCTAGCTAGTTTACCAGAAAACCAGGGAAAATAAATACTTAAGAGCCTTACTAGGATAGGGAAAACACCTCGGGATCTGGCTTCCAAAACTATTCCTTTGCAGGTCTCTATTTAATGGGTTCAGATTGGCAGTTTGTGTCTAAGGGCACTGTTTAAAAGAGTATAAACATCATCTGACAATTAATGAAGCCTAATAGTTGGTAGATTGACAATAGAGTTTACAACAAATAAAATGAATCAAGAAAAAAGAGCTTTCTTAGTCACTATCATTCCAGAAAGACTGCATTGCAACACTGTATACTTTGTTTTCTCTTTTGTTGTTTAATTAACTTTCACTTGCATAAAATTGTATAAAACAAATTAATTTGTGACTTTTCACAATAAACGTGCAAAGGAAAAGATAAGGAGCAAAGGAAAATGAAATCAGATGATAACTTGAATCTCTCTACATACAAGATCAGCTCCGTAACAGCTTAGTGACTTTTTGTAGAAATCAAAAAGAATTATTTACATTTAAGACATATTTGGTTTTCATTCCAAATGTTTGGTTTTTTGAAGTTCTATTAAATAGAAATGGGGGAAGAATTGCAGTTTCTCACCTGGAATTATTAAGACTACTTGCTGTACACTAAACATATTTATTGTAAAGCAAATAATCTGTTATAATCTGTATAACTAGAACATTTATCCATTTGTTAATTTGCCGATAGTGTGAACTCATGTTCTCTGGTCTTTTTCTGTCTGTGTGCACCTGCATGTGTGTGTGTGTGCGTGCGTGCATGTGTGTCTCTGTGTGTTTGTGTGTGTGTGTGTGTGCACATGTGTGTGTGTGTGTAAAACACCTTATGAGATTTAGATGTCCCGTGAAATAAGTGTCAATCAAAATGGGAAATATGACATTGAGGACATTGAGTTTAAATATAGTGAGATAGATACTAGTCAAAAGCTTATTCAAATAATAACTTGATTGAAGAAGTATTGTTGATATGAAGAGAATCTATTATAAAAATATTTGAGGTGATATGAGAAGACAGAAAATTCTTTTTAAAAAAAGCCATGGGACTACATGGATAGCACAGTGGTGACAGCACTTGCCTAGCAAGCACAAGACCCTGAGTTTGATTCCTCAACGCTATATAAACTGGTTGTGGTGGTGATTGCCTATAATCCCCACACTGTGGAGGCTAAGGCAGGAGGATTACCATGAGTTTGAGGCGAATTTGGGTTACATAATGAATTCATCACCAGTCTGGACTACAGAGCGAGACCCTGTCCCCCGCCACACCCCCCACCCCAGAAAAAAGAACAGAAAAGTAGCAAATGGTTGAGATATAAGAATAAAATAGATTTCTTGCTGCACAATACGTAGACTCTAATATGAATTTTTGGATGATGGAATTGAGATTTTGTGCTTAACAAAAAGATTACACTCTGTCCCATCACAGGTCTGTTTGCTAAGCTCGCTTTTGCTCAGGACTGCCCTCCTTACACTCTTGTGATGCCAGTGTCAAGAGTTTAAATGTTTACTTTGAGAGGCTTGAATGATTTACATCTTTTGTTTTGACTGGGATTCTCTACAAAAATCTGAACCTTTGCTCTTTAAAGTTCCTTTTAAGTATTAGCACCATTCAAAAATTTTGATAGTCACGTCATTTGACTGTTTTGTTTCCTGTTAACCTCAAAAGTGGTTTATCTTTGGAGTATTGTGTATGCAATCGTGATATATATGGTCAAGACCGTATTTTTTATTATCTAAACAGGATTAAACTATCCTGTCATGATTCTGCCTGTGCTCCTAAATGCACATCTGTATATGTCATCGTACAAGTAGCTGATTAACTGACACTTCCTGAACTATCAGAACATCCTCAGTTTAACAATCTTGTCCCTCAGGGAGATCTTCAATTCTCCCCTCCCCCCATTTTATATTAAAATATGAGAAATGGCATGGTAACAGTGTGTGTTGCCTCCCTGCCACCTGGTGGCTGAAGTGCAGAAAAGGCAGCAAAGCCAACTTGGAGGAGCTCATAAAAGTCAATTCTTGCAGCAGAAAGATCACATAAGTTTTCAGAAGTTTTTTTTTTTTTAATACCTCTGGTTGAAATTATTTCCATATGTAAGTCTTGCCGTTTCAATTAACTGTAAGAAAAGCTTTAAGAAACAAAGAACAATATTTTCAATACTTAAACAATGTCTTTATTGAAAAGAAGCCAAAATAGTGAATAACTAATAACACCTACTTAAATTATAGAAATACCACCTTGAAATATCCTAAGAAACTTTTAAAATTCAAGGAGGCTTCTTAAAAGCCTCAATTTTGTGTGGGCTTACTTTTTCTAGGGAAATGAAGCATGCAATAATAAATACATGTTTATAATGTCATGTAGAAATAGCTTGTAACCTTCCCTTGTAGTTGTAGTTCAAATTCCAAATTTTTAGATTTAAACTCCCAAGACTATTTTTTAACTTATGTGTTTTGTCTTTCTATTTCTAGTTCTACTATATTGTTCTTTCTATCACTTTAGAGAAAGAAAGATAGATATTCACCCATGTTTTTCAAAGTCTAGAAACTTCATTTTTACTATCTTAAAGAAAATATTCCTTTAAGAAAATAATAATGGTTAAGAATAATTTCTTTTGTTGTTTAAATGTTTTAATTTTTATGCTTTTAGTGACTCATGGAATTCCAGATTTTAATCTCCTTCTCTGTATGAGGTATTTCATATTTGAGGTTTATAGAGCTCTTTCGATTCTATTTGTGTCTACATAACATAAGCATCCTTGACGATGTGTCGGTGTGTGCACGTGTGCGTGTGTGTGTTTGTGTATGTGTGTGTGTGTCTGTGTTGGAGTTAACAAAGCCGTGTGTGTGTGTGTGTGTGTGTGTGTGTGTGTGTGTGATTAAATCAGTCATTTATATTTTTACTAAGTTTCTTCATATGTTATACTGCATCTGGAAATTCTTTGGTGAGGGATACAGAGTAGAAATAAGGACTAATTATTTCTATTTTATGAAGAAAGAAACACAAAATCACACACTGACAAATGAGATATTGAGCCTAGAATTCTAGTGCCAATGTTAGAGATTTTTTTTCACTATATCATAACAAACATTGGAATAATTCTTCCTTGCCTTTTGGACATCCACCAACATCTAACCCTTTACTGTAATGTGGCTTTTTTCCAAGGAAAAGCTGCAGAATAGTGTAGCAGAGTCAAGAAACACTGCCTTGAGATTTACTAGGTACATGGTATGGCCTCAGCTGGAAAAAGGAAATAGAATTATAACACATTCTTCTTCAGTTTCATAAGAGGATTAGAGTTAATTTATGCAAAGCTCCTAGCACAATTTCTGGTTTATAGTAGGTATTAACAATAGCCATTATCATTAAGAAGAAAGCATGAAAACAAGATTTTTGTAGCTCATGCGACTTGTCCTGAAGGCAGGTCCTCCATGATAAACTGAGCTGACAATGGCTCACATGACAGGTACCCCCAGGTCCTCCTTCTGAATCCCAGGGCAACCTCTTTGTCCTACTTAATGCCTAGCAATATCTAGTTGACTACTGTTGCTTCTGGAGACTATAAATTTACTGTTTTTAAATCTAGTTCATTTATTTCCAGCCAGTTTGGTCCTGTCCAGCCTGTTCCATTAAAGCCTATTTTATTTCTAGTTCGGTACAAAAGAGATTTAATAAAATAAACAAGGAAATAAAACTTACAATTGCACCAAAGTAAATATATCAACTAATACAGGGCAGAAGAAATTCACTGTACAATAAATAAAATAAAATTCTTCATTAGATAATCATTCCTGTACACTGAGTATGTGCATGTGAGCACAATTACATTTGTGTTTTAAAGACACAAAAGAGAGCATGAAGGCCAAATCACAAAAAGAAAATAAAACTATGTAACCAATATCTCTATAGGTAAGTGAAATGAGTGGGATTCGGCCAGGACACAGAAGAGAGATGACACTGACACTTCCCAGCGGATGTTAACAATTCCGTGCCTCAGAAAAGACTGTTAGAGGAGAATAAATGGCCTGAGAAGAAAAACAGAACTCGTCACCTAGTAACCACTTTCCAGTAGCATGCCGAGGCCAAAGTGTCTTCAAGATAGCAATGCCTTATGCATAAACATGGGAAGGGCTTGTGGAGAAAAACAGCTATCCTCCGGCTGTGTTTTAGAATAAGGGTTTCTGAATAAAATGAGAGCTTTTACATCATAGAGTAAGATAATCTGACAAGATGACTCCAATTATTTTTTAAATCTATGAAAAAGTTAATGAAATAAAAATACTTCAGATTTGTATGCAAACATTGAATACCACTCATGAAGAGATAGACTTGTTTTAAGTGAGCATTTTATGTGATATAGACTTTATAATTTATACATTTGGAGATAATTGTTTTCTTCAGAAAAAGGATCCCCAAATATTCCTTGTATAATACAAGTTTCACTTGTGCATTTTTTAACAGTATAATTTTCAAAAGGCCCTAGTTGATAAACAACCAACCTCATGGCATAAAGTGAAAGCTCTTCCATAGTCTCAGGCATGACAGGTGTAATAACATAAAGCTGAAAGCTCACACAGTGGTTTTAAGTATCATGAAAATTCTAGCATTAGAATGGATGGTCTTCAAGTTAGGCAAGGAAATTGCCTTTCTAAAAAGAGAATATAATATATCTCCAGGCTGATAGAAAAGTGAAAAGAATTGAGAATAATCAGTCTTTAGGAACCTGAGTCACCAAATGCTGACTTGTTAGATTATGATTCTTCTGTAACTCCATAACAAAGAGACAGAAGTACTCTGTTCTTACTCGAAATTGATCTTTAGGGAAAAATCAACTCATCAGAAGATAAACAGCAATCGCTATGGTTTCGTGATAGTGAACAAAACACTAGAACAGGCAGTGAATAAATCTGTCAGAGAAATGGGGACCTATGTGTGACACCCAGAAATGACTGGGGAATGACAGGAGACACAATGAAAAATTAATTCATCGAGTAATTACCTGGTTTTAGTGAATGATTGGCACTTTAAAGTAAAATACTATGTTTCTGTTGTATGTGAATATAGTTCTCCTGTAATGTTTTTTTCTGTTGTGGTTTCATGTTTTCAGTGTCTGGATCACCTAAGAAGCTTTCTAAAGTGAAAGATGCTTATGCCTCACTGTAAGACAACAATTAATTGGAAGCTGGGCATAGTGGTGTAGGCTTATAATCCCAGCACTTGGGAGAGCTGAAGCAGAAAGATTGCTGTGAGTTCGAGGTCAGCCTATACTGCATCAAGCGCTCAGGATCAGCCTGGGCTACAGAGCAAGTCCCTGTGTCAAAAAAAAATCATAAAAATAAAACAATTCATTTGAACCCCCAGAGAACTTAGAATATCTTTTTAAAGACATGCAAGAAATAGCTTGGCACAGCTGCAACTGATGATGACCGATCTCCACATTAATCAACACGATTCAGACTGCACATGCCATGCTAGCCACTGTTGGTGTGACTAACGCACATTGTCTCATTTGTGTGGTTCAGTTCCATGTACAAATAGGCAAATTGGTATTTTAGGGAATTTAAGTAAGTTGACAAATTTGTGGAGGTTGAAAGGAAGGATTGGACATACTTGCTGCACATATATCCACAGTACATAACACAGCTTTATGTAGAAAAAAAGAACAATAAATAACTTTACTTAAGTGAAATAAAGAAATAGAATTGAAATTACACCTCAAAATAGTAAACAGATTACTGATTACTACCTCTTCTTATTTTGCAGACTTAAACATTTTCCTTCCAGACTTTTGCTAATTTTGTTTCATTCACAGACTTAAACTCATATTTTCTTTTCTGTCAGGTTTAACCATTTCTCTCCCAGATGCTTGCTAATGGTGCCAGACTGCTAGTAAGAGAGCACGTTGATGGAAGAAGACCTTATGTAGATGAGTGGCATACATATTTTTATCGTTTCTCCTACTGAGATCCATTTACTTCCCTAGTTTGATCCAAAAATTGTATAGTTACTGGGATGAAAGGTTTATAAAAGTGCCATGTGCCCTATTGAGACCTTCATTAAATATTAAGCAGATATTAATGGAATTAAACAGATTCCAGAAAATTATAAAAAGCAAAGTCACCATTTGGTGGTTGAGCTTTTGTACTTTAAAATTGGTATATACAGTTAAAAGAAAAACACTGGACAATTAAAGCTTTTAACTTGGGGAGAGAAAAGCTGTATCAAAGTCTCTGATGTAAGGATACAAACATCTTCACACAGAAATATTCACTAACTCTTGGGATTTAAGTGCCAGATTTTGAGTTCAGTTGAGAAATATTGCTGGTGCATTCTTTGTCAAAAACCGAAGGAAATATTTTCTCTTATAAGTCCATACTTTTCATGTTCTCTTCTGTAGAATCCTGGTGGGGTAAGGAGCTTGACAAAGAAAACTGTTTGCCGTTACATAGGAGTGACTATTCCAGCTTTTACAGTACAAAGTGTTAGTAAAGGGTAAAGAATTAATCTAAACCATTCTCATTTGTGCACACCTTATTCGACAGCAAGTGTGATCAGTGAAAAGCTGTCAGAACTCTCAGATCTGATATCAGGGGTTGGCCATGAGCCTTAACAAGCAATGATCTGGCCAGTACATTCGATTTTAATTAAATCCCCATGCCAGGAAAGGAAGCTTTGGAGGAAAGCAGGCTTTAGAGGTGTGATGTGTTCATGGAGTTGTTCTATATTCACAGAATCATTTGAAATAACTGCAGCCAGAGTGGACACTTAACTGACCAATTAAAAGAATTTTATCATTTGACTCTTGCCAAACATTTGATATAACTACAAAATGATCTTTGAATTATGCACACCTTGATGGCTGCTCATTATCCTGGGATGTGAGATTTTCTTCCAGAATCACTGTCTCTTATGAATTTAAGCCAGCTCTTCCTCTTTCAGTTTCTTGTCATAAGTAATAAATGAAAAATAAACCATTCCATTTGTCTTGCAAAACCACCAAGGACTCAGAGGTAATGTTTTAACCCCAACTCCAAAGAGGCTGGAGAGGCCAATTATAGCTGTCAAAGGCAAGCTGGACTCTGTCTCTGCAGGTAATAAGATCTGACCCAAACTCACCATCTGCACCTTCCTACCACCAGTTGCTACCAAATTACATCTTCCATAAAGAAATTAAAGAAAAATTGAATCAGCTATCATATATAGATCCATTTTCTCTGGTGTTATTTACATTTTCTCTGGCCATTGTGATTACGAGAAGAAAAGAAACTTGACTGGCTTCAGCTACAAAGTTATAGCTAGGCTTGAAACCTTATAGCAGTAATGCCACAAGCATGCTACCACCACATACTAGGTTAACCACATCCTACACTTACCTTAAGCGTGGGCCCTTAAGTTTATTGAGCCATTCCTCTTCATTCTCAATTACAGAAGACTTTTAAAAGGAAAAAGGACAGAAGAACAAGAAAGAAGGGACAGTGAAGAAAGAAATGAGAATTTCTGGTCTTGTAAAATAAATATATATTTTTTTCAGATTCAAAGCATGGTGTTGCAGATAAAAACAAAACTGAGAAGCAGTCGCATTTGCTATGGTTTGGATCTGGAGTATCACCCAAAGGCCACGTGTATTTGGGTCCAGTGGGATAACTGTGGTACCCTGTGTTACTGGGCGGTAGACCCTGGGTGGAAGATGTGGCTGCCTGGGGCTTGAACTGGTGGAACTGTGTCAACTTGTTGAGGTTGAAGATTGCCCAGGGAGGGGCAACCAGTCTGGATATGGGGGGACCAAATGGCACCTTGAACTACATAAAGGAAGGAAGAAGACACATTGTTGCCGCTTCTTCCCGGGAAGGCTCTGACCTTGCCTGAGTCTCCAGACATGGACTCGGTTGCTGCCGCACTTGGCTTCTCTCTGAAATGCTGCAAGAAGCTCTCTAGGCTCTGCTATGTGCTTCCATTGTTGCCTGCTGCCTATGAGCGGACGGTGTGAAACCTTCAGAAACTATGAGCTAAATAAATCTTTCTTCCCTTAAATTTTAGGTGTCAGGTGTTCCAGCAAAGAATACTTAACTAAGATAGCTTCAATTACAAGCATGTTCCTAAGAGAGTTCAAAAAATGTTTTTTTTTTTTTCTTAGCTATAGGGCTGTATTTTACAGCACAGTATGAGGAAAATGACTTTAAAAAAGGACTTAAAATTAAGGCAAATATCCCCGTTGCATCTCTCTGGCTGTCTTATTCACCATTAGCCTCTGTCAGCCCTTTGGCTCTGTTCCTAGATGTATTCACGTATCATCATTTCTCCCATCAAAGGCAACAGTATCAGATCACCTTTAGCCTCAGCAGAACTATTATACAATATCTCTCCTAACCTAAGTCATTATGGCTTTGAAAATCTCTACTTTCATTTCCCACGAGCTCCTAAATTTAGGGCCACCTTCCTCAGTTATTCTCAATATTTTATGCAACTGGAAGTCCACGAACTGGATGCATGCATTTCAGTCACCGTGCTCTGACTCTCAGTCACTCTCTGACTCATTAAAATTTCACTATTCCTTTCCATTTTCGATTCTTAGCATATTCCCTGTCTCTTCAGCATTCTTTCTTGGTTCTTTTTTACCTTTGGGTTTTCCTCATCTCACTGTCTCAAATTTATGTCCTTTTCCTATCTCCTTTGTAATGTTTTTAATGCAGAATCTTAATATGTCACTTCACAATTTTTTTTACTCCTATCTTGGTTTACTAATCTCATGAATGTGGCCACAGAGCTCTTCTCCCAAGTTAGTTTGCTTCCTTCCCTAGAATCTAGTAATAATACTCAGATTTTTTTTCTCTCATGCCTTATTAATCTTGTAAATGTCATTAGGATTAGGCTTGACTTCTTATCAGATGCTATATATCCTGGTACTGGCTTGGCTTCCTCACGTTTCTTTGACACTCATTCAGATTAAAAAAAAAAAAAAGGAAAAACATGTTGTACTGGTTCATACTGGTTCATAGCTTCATTTTTCGAATCATTTTTAAGCAGTGTTAAGGATCTTACTCTATTTTTCACCCACATAATTTCTACTCGTAGTTCTGAAATATTTTAAATGTGTTTCTGGGAAAATAAACTAAAGGCTATTTCTTAGTTACTTTCTTGTTGCTAACATAATACCCCACATCTACAACATAAAGGAGGAAAGATTTATTTAGCTCACAGTTTCAGAAGGCTTCGCACAGTCCTTTCACCCGCAGCCATCAATAATGGAGGCACATAGGAGCTGGAAAGCTGCTCACCCCATTGCAAACAGAAGCCAAGTGAGGCAAAAACAAACTGATACCTGCAGTCCTGCAAGGCTGGAGCTTTCCTAAGAAGAAGCTGTAACAATGTTTCTTCTTCCTTCCTTTACTCTACTCAAGCTGCAGTGTGTTTCCCACGGCCCCCCCCCCACCCCCCACCCCATCCAGACTGGGCACCAAGCCCTCTCTCACTTCCTGGCCCTCCAGTCAACAGTACACATGTCCAAGCTCTTCCCTAGGCAACTAAACGAAGCACCTGTCCTTCCAGGCATTCCCACCTTCCAACAATACACAGTCCCACAGTTACCCCACTATATCCAAACACACGAGGCTTTTGGGCAATACTCCACATCTAATCCATAGTGCACTACACAAAGAAAGTCTTGTCAGCTGAGTCATCATTTTCTTAAACCCAGCATAGGTTTTTATAGTTTGTTACACTGTTTTGCAATTATCTGTGCCTGCTTACTAGAGTTGACTCATCCTTTAATAATAGACTGTATTTTTTTCTATTCAGGCAGTCTTCAGTATTTAGAGAAAGACAAGGTATTAGTCTTTTTATAAGTTAAAGAATGAAAAAAGAAAAAAATGAGATAATTGTGATGTGTTCCTCACATCAGATATTTCACTTCACTAAGCATGATGATCTCAAGTAGCCTGCATTTACCTACAAAAGCCTCCAACCTATGTGACTTTATAGATGCATAGTATTCCATTGTGTATAAATACCACAATTCGTGTATCCATTGGTCTGTTGATGGCTACTTTGTTGTCTTCCACATTTGGGCCTGGGAGGGGGGCATAGGTAGAGGGAGGGCCGAAAGGAGATCTTGTAACCTTGTCAAGGTATGTATGTGCACAAAATGCTCAAGATCACTGTAAACGTAAAATTTTGCACTTGTACGTATGGATAAAATGGGGGGAAAGAAAAAAGAAGGAAAGAGTAAGGTAAAAGAATAAATGAAGGGAAGGAGGGAGGAAAGAATGCTATGTGTCACTGTGGCAGCACAACATCCATTTTTGTAGTCCTAGTTTCATAAGAATCACATTTTTTACTTAATCCATGTGATAGAAATAGAATTAATTTTACACTTTGCTTAGGAATAGGAAGTTTGAAAATGTAAGCATTAACATCGCCTAACAATTTTGAGTACAGAATATTTAAAAGTTCGAATATTTCAGAGGTGTAACAGATTAGATGTTAACTATCTCAGCTAGTTTTGTGTTTCTGTGACAAAATACTTCACAATTTAATGGAGGAAATATTTATTTTAGCTTGCAGTTTCAGAAAATCATTGCCCATACATGGGTGATTGCAATGGAAAAAACACGTGGCAGAACTATAGCTGAAGGAAAATTGTTCACATCACAGTAAGTAGAAAGCCATGTGATAGAGGAATAGCAGAGTTTCAGGTCCTCTCCTAACAACCTGCCCTTCTGGGTCAGGTCCCAATGCTTCACTCTCTCCAGCTCCCAACAGCACATGAACTCCATCCGCATTTTGCAACATCCAAGTACATGAAGCTTTTGGAAGACATTTCAGATCCTCACCATGAGAATCTGTCCCTGCCTCCCAAAAGACTCATGTTTACCTTCTTATAAAAAAAATACATCTAATCCTTCTCTATGAGTCGCCAAAATGTTAACAGTTTTAGCACTAATAAAAAGCCCAAGCCTAATGTTTCTTCCGAGATGTAAGACAAACTCTTAGTTGTGAACTCCTGTGAAAATCATAGAAAAGGTAAACACTTCCAGTAAACAATGGTATAAGAAAAACATTCTCTCTCCAAGAGAGAGAAATAAGGGGAATATAAAGAAATTAGACAAGGCAGGAATGAAACGCAGCAAGACAATAATCAAACCCTGAAATTCTATTAAACAGAGATATGAGCTCCAAAGGACTGGGGTGCCCTGCCCTTACCGCACTGCCTCTGACTATAACATTTGTAGTTTCTTCCTCCGACTGGTTCTGTTCACGTAGCCCTCTTCACAAGAAGACCTATCTTTCTTGCATCTCCTGATATCTGGAGTCTCCACTACTCCATAGGCTTCTCCTTCAGAATGTCATGCATTGCCCACCCACCCCCTCAACCCTCAGGGACATACTGCCTGATCTCCAA
>PVKB01005891.1:0-16855 GCA_004027205.1 Ctenodactylus gundi
TTTTTTTTTTTTTTTTTTTTTTTTTTTTTTTTTTTTTTTTTTTTTTTTTTTTTTTTTTTTTTTTTTTTTTTTTTTTTTTTTTTTTTTTTTTTTTTTTTTTTTTTTTTTTTTTTTTTTTTTTTTTTTTTTTTTTTTTTTTTTTTTTTTTTTTTTTTTTTTTTTTTTTTTTTTTTTTTTTTTTTTTTTTCTGTTTGGTTTGGGTGACCTCTACCTTCATAACTGAATGTCTTGGTTGATTTGTCATCTTGTCTGAATTGAATTGTGTTAGTTTCCTTTTGGCTTATATAACAAGACATGGTAATACTAGGGGTGCCCTAAAGAATCTTCTGCTATCTAATTGTGTTCTTTCTTATCTCCATTATGGAGTACTAGTTCAATTTCTCCCTGGCCATCTGGATCAATCATTTCTGCCAATATTATGACTCATTGGCTCACCAGCATGAAGAGCCCAAAATAAACAGAGGTGTGTCTTAAGATCTGGCCTAATGGATTTGTCATCATGCAACCTCGTACAACCCTTCCACCTTCTGGACCTAAGATTTCTGACTAGCAGGGCATAAGGTAATGGAAATAGGAAGCAAATATTTTGCTAGTGGGTTATTAGGTGTGGTGGTGACTAGTCCCGTCCCTATCTCTACCTCTTGATTCTTGGACCAAGGAATTCTGGCCATGAGAGAAACAGTGCCACTTATGGGTCACTGATTCAGAGCACATAAATCCTTTTGAAGAACCTTGCCCTAGTTCTTCAAGGTATTACCACCTAGCTGGCATAGTAACTGCATCTTCAAAATACCATCCCACTATTCTATTTATCCAGCTGCTTCTGGGTGGTGGAGAATATGGTAATACAGTAAATTCCATGAGCATGAGAACAGTGGGCACTTGTTTGACTATGAAATGTGTTTCTTGAGAAAAGTAATGCTGCATGGTATGGATAAGGTATCCTATAAGTCTACAAATGGTAATTCTAAAGGAAGCATTATCTGCAGGAAAAGAAAATCCATAACCCGAGTATGTATTTCTGTATGTACAAAACCCTGTCTTTGCCATACAGAACCGGCCTAATGTAACCAACTTGCCACCAGGTTGCAGGCTGATCATGCCAAAGATGTGGAACTTTGGAGCTCAGTGTTGGTCGCTGCAGCTGACAGAGTGGGCATTCAGTAGTGTCTATTGCCAGGTCAACTTTGGCAAGAAGTCCCTGTAGTTAATGCCATGTGTAACCTCCATCTCTGCCATCATGGCCAGTTTGTGAGCCCATTGAATAATGGCTGAGTGGCTGAGGAAAGAAGTTAACTTCTCTCTACAGAGTTGGGCATCCTGTCCACGTGATTAATAAAGTTCTTTTCTACAGAAATTGTCTCTTGGTGAAGATTTACATGGAACAAAGATACGTTTACATACTTCACTCTTATAGAAATTTTATACACACATTTCATCTTCATATGTCTTTACTACCAATCTTCCAGATGTGTTCGTTCCATGCCCCACATCATCCAAACAGATCGTTGGCTATATCTCATATATCATTATATAGGTGTACATCTGGTCAATTTTTTTTTTTCCCAAGCAAAAGGCGTGACCAGCTCCTTGTCCGAATTTCTGCCCACTGTGAAGAGTTTCATTCAAAATTCTCTTCAGGGATATTCCAGACAGTTTGGAATGCTATAACTGGCCACATGTGTGGTACCTGCATAATGAGCAGAACCATTTGTGAGCAGGGCTTATTTTGTCTGTTATCTGATGATATGGTACGCCCCATGAAGCCATCAGTGTCCTTTGGGGGACAAAGGTAAGTGCAGCAGAAGTAAGGACCATGGGCATTTGGGCCACTTATTTAGGTAACTTGCTTGTGCTTTCTGAGCCTGCTTGGGCACAGTCACATATGTAACATATATACCTTTTTTGCTTCATGATACACTGTCGTGCTCTTTTCTTTTTTCTTTTTCTTTTTCTTTTTTTTTTTTTTTTTTTTTTTTTTTTTTTTTTTTTTTTTTTTTTTTTTTTTTTTTTTTTTTTTTTTTTTTTTTTTTTTTTTTTTTTTTTTTTTTTTGAGACAGAGACTCACTCTGTAGTCCGGGCTGATTCTGATCTCACTGTGTAGCTCAGACTGGCCTGTCCTCGAACTCACAACAGTCCTCGTGACTCAGACTCTTGGATTATGGGAGTATGCCACTATGTCCAGCTTATATGGTGCTGGGAAACAAATTTGAGTACTTTGTTAGGCAAATACTTTATCTTCTGAGTTATTCCTCCAGCCCCTATATGTCCAATGTTATTACTTGAAGAACATTCCCGGTTCATAATGAGCAACTCAGAACACTTAGTAACTTAGTATCGCATGATCACACATTCAGTTTCTGCAGAGGCCCTGGAGCAGACCAGGAATACTTTCTCAACAGTAGATTATTTATTTGCAAATAATGGAAAAGTGTTGCTCTAAAATCCCAAGGATCTCCAATGTGATTCACCTGTGTGGGGGGGATGCCAGAGTCTCCAAACAGCACCTCCATCGACTACAACCACCTGAGGATTCATCATATCTTCTGGGTCATGTGGCCTGAAAGACAGGACCTCCTTAGAGCCTTCTCTTGTTCTAGGTCTCATACAAAAGTATCAGCTTTCTGAGTCACTCAGTATTTGCCTATAATAATACACCTAAGAGAAAAATGTGTTGCTTCCAAAATCCAAGTAGGCCCACTAGGTATTGTGCCTTTTTCTTAGACATTATGTGGCTAGTTGAAATAGTTTATTATTTGCTTTAGAAGAAATATCTCTGCACAGCCCAGTGAAATGGAAGGCCTTTGAATTTTAGTGGAATTTTTTCCCCAGTGTCTGACATGCAAATTATTTACTAGCATGTCTAGACTAGTCACCAGTTCTTGTTCTCTTGGTCCGGTTAGAATAGTGTACTGGACCACGTTACGTGCTGTAGAAGAGCAAGGCGACCCAAATCCAGGGCAGGGGGTGGCTGATATGCCTTTGAGGCAGCACAATAACGATACACTGCTGATCTTGCCAGCTGAAAGCAAATTGCTTCTGTTGGGCCTTTTGAATGGATACAGAGAAAAGGGGAGTAGCCAAATCAATAGCCACATACCAGGTACTGGGACATATGTTAGTCTACTCAAGCGAAGAAACCATATTTGATACAGCAGCTACAATTAGAATCAACACTTGATTAAGTTTACAATAATGCACAGTCTGCTCGAGGATCCCACTGTCTTTTGGACTGATCAAATAGGACACTTGAATGGGATGTGTTCCCACTACCCCTGCATCCTCCGAGTACTTGATAGTGACATCAGTCTCTGCAGGCCCTACATGGATGGAATATGGTGACTTATTTACATTTGCTTAGGTAGAAGAAAATTGGACTTCTCCCCATGGCTTTCAAAGATGGCAAAGTGAATGCATTAGCATGCTTGCTTTTTTCCCCCATTTTATTGACAGGTAAAGGCGCAAAATTTAAACTTTACAATGAAGTTCAGCATTTTGTGCACGTACATATTTATCAAGGTAACAAAGGCTTTCCCACTCTCCTTTTGTCCCTTCCCCTACGCTACCTTCCCTCCCTCCCCCACCCTACTCCCTGGTTCACTTTGCTTTTCGTTTTAAGTTCCATAAGAGTTGTGATCTGGGTTTCTTATATCAGAGACCATTCAATATTTCACCTTCTTCTTCTGATTCACTTCACTAGACATGATGTTCTCAAGTTTCTTCCATTTGCCTGCAAAAGCCTCCAAGCTGTTGGACTTTATAGATGCATAGTATTCCATTGTGTATAAATACCACAGTTTGTGTATCCATTGGTCTGTTGCTGGGCATTTTGGTGACTTCCATATTTTAGCTATTGTTAGCTGTGCTGCTATGAACATGGGTATTCATGTATATCTGTTATGTGTTGTTTTGACCTCTTTCAGAAATATTCCCAGGAGGGGTGTCGCTGGATCGAAGGGGCTATTTATGTCCAGTCTTTTGAAAAATCATATTGCTTGCCAGAGTGGTGTACGAATTTAAATTCCCACCCGCAGTGCAGGAGGGTTCCTTTCTCCCACAGCCTCGCCAGCACTGATTACTACTTGACATGTTGACATAACTCATTCTCTCTGGAGTGAGGTGGTATCTTAGCCTTGTTTTGATTTGCATCTCTCTTATGGCTAGAGATGTTGAACATCTTTTCATGTATCTACTGGCCTTTTGCATTTCTTCATGAGTGAACTGTCTCTTCATTTCATTTGCCCACTTTTCAATAGGATCCTTTATTTTGGTAGGCTTACTTTTCTTCAGCTCCGTGTATATTCTAGTTATGAGCTTCCTATCTGAGAGTTGGTGGTGGATATTTTGCCCAGTCTATTCTTTCTCTTGTTTACATTGTTGATAGTTTCCTTTGCTGTGCAGAAGCTTTTTAATTTGACACGATCCCATTTGCCGATAATGGGGATTTTTTTTTTCTTTTAGTGTCTTGTCAAGTAAGTCTTTGCCTACCCCTATGTCTTTTAGATATTTGCCTAATTTGTCTTCTAGGAGATTCAGTGTTTCATTTGTAATGTTTATGTCTTTGGTCCACTTTGAATTAATTTTGGTGCATGGAGATAGGTGTGTGGCTAGATTCATTCATCTGCATGTGGATGACCAGTTTTCCCAGCACCATTTGTTGAACAGGTTATCTTTTTTCCATTGTATAAATTTGACTCTTTTGTCAAAGATTAAGTAATTGAGGATATTTGGGTTTGTCTTTGCATCTTCAATTCTATTCCTCTGGTCTGTCTGCCTGATTTTGTGCCAGTACCAAATTGTTTTTATAACTTTTACTTTATAGTACAGCCTGATGTCTGCTATTGTAATGCCTCCTGGATTGGTTTTCTTGCTCAGGATTCCTTTCACTATTCTTGTTCTTTTTTGGTTTCATATGAATTTTAAGAATTGCTGTTTCAAGTACTTTGAAGAACCTTGTAGGTATTTTGATAGGAATTGCATTGAAACTGTATATCAGTTTCAGCAGAATAGTTATTTTGACTATATTTATTTTGCCTATGCAAGAACAGGGGGTAACTTTCCATTTTCTATTGTCTCCTATAACTTCTTTCTTCAATGTAATGTAGTTTTCTTGATATAGGTCCTTCAATTCCTTGGTTAGGTATACTCCTAGGTATTTAATTTTTTGTGGAGCTGTTGAGAATGGAATTGTTTTTCTGAGTTTTTGCTCAATAAGTTCATTGTTAGTGTAGAGGAAAGCTATTGGTTTTTCAATTTTAATATTGTAGCCTGTGACTTGGCGCTTTTTTTTTCCCGGAATTTCGTAGTGGAGTATTTAGGGTCTTCCATGTAGATAATCATATCATCTGCAAATAAAGAAAGTTTGACATCCTCCTTTCCAATGTAGATTCCATTTATTTCATTTTCTTGTCTGACTGCTATGGAAAGTATTTCAAGGACTATGTTGAATGAGAGTGGTAAAAGTGGGCAGCCTTGTATTGTTCCTGATTTGAGAGGGGGCGGTTTCAATTTTTCTCAATTTATTATGATATTTGCAGTAGGCTTAGCATATATAGCTTCTAAGAGTTTTAGGTGAGGTCCTTCTATATCTGTTTTTCTCAGTCTTTTTATCATGAGAGGGTGCTGGATTTTGTAAAAGGCTTTTTTTTTTTGTATCAGTGGAAAAGATCATGTGGTTTTTGTTTTTGCTTTTGTTGATAAGGTGTATTACATTGGTTGATTTAGGTATGTTGAACCAGCCTTGCAACTCAGGGATGAAGCCCACTTGATCATAATGTATGATCTTTCTTATTACTTGTTGGATTCCGTTTGCCAGAATATTATTGAGGATTTCTGCATCTATAGTCATTAAGGATATTGGTCTATAATTTTCCTTCGTGGTTAGGTCTTTGTCTAGTTTTGAGACTAGTGTGATGGTAGACTTAAGAAATGAGTTTGGTAGTATTCCCTCACTTTCTACCTTATGAAATAGTTTGAGGAGGATTGAAATTAGTTCTTTCCTAAAGTATTGAAAAAATTCTGCTGTGAATCTATCTGGGCCTGGACTTTTATTTGTAGTTACAGTTTTTGTTACTACTTCAATTTCTGTGTGTGTGATGGGGTTGTTCAAGATTTTTATTTAATTTTGATATTTTATATGTATCTAGGAAATTGTCCATTTCTTCCTGATTCTCAAATTTGTTAGAATCTAGGTGCTCAAAACAATTTCTTATAATATTCTGAATTTCTGCAGTCTGTTGTAATTTCACCCTTTTCATTTCTAAGTACACTAATCTGTGCCTTTTCTTTCCTTTTCTTGGTGAGTTTAGCAAGCTGTTTGTCAATTTTGTTAATTCTTTCAAAGAACCAGCTCCTTGACTCATTAATCTTTTTATTTTCTAACTTTAATTTCATTTATTTCAGATCTTATCTTTATAATTTCTTCTCTTCTACTGCCTTTTGGGTTAAGTTGTTCTTGTTTCTCTAGGTCCTTAAGGTGCATCATTAGCATATTTATTTGTGACTGTTCTGTTCTTTTGTTATGTGCATTTATGGCTATGAATTTTCCTCTGAGTACTGCTCTCATTGTGTCACATAAATTTTAATTTGATGCACTTCCATCTTCATTTACCTCTTTGAAAATTTTTATTTCTTCTCTGATTTTTTCCATGATCCATTGTTTGGTCAGTAGTAAGTTGTTAAGTCTCCATGTATTTGCATATTTTCTTCTGTTTCTGTTGCTGTTAAGTCCCACTTTTATTCCACTACAGTCTGAGAGTATACAAGAAATTATTTCTATTCCTTTGTGCTTGTTTAAGCATGACTTATGTCCTAGGATGTGTTCTGTTTTAGAAAATATCCTGTGTGCTGCAGAGAAGAACATATAATCAGTGGATGTTGGGTGGAAAACTCTGTAAACATCTGTTATGTCCAAGTTTTCTATAGTGTCTTTCAACAGTTGTTTAACTTTGTGGAATTTTTGTCTGGTTGATCTAGCTATTTGTGGTAGTGGAGTAGTACAGTCTCCTACTATAATTGTAATATGGCCTATGTGTCTTTTCAGATCTAGTGATTTTTGGTTTACATAATTGGGTGCTCTAGAGTTGGGGACATACATAGTGATAATTGTGACTTCTTCCTATTCTAGTGTTCTTTCAACCAGTATATAGTGGCCATCTTTGTCTCTCAAGATTCACCTGTTTTCTTTTGAAATCTGATGAGTCTGAGATTAATATAGATACCCCTGCTTGTTTCTTCAGACTTGTTGCCTGAAATATTGAATTCCATAATTTTATTTTCAGTCTATAAGTTTCCTTGTGGGTGAAGTGTGTCTCTTGTAGGCAGCAAATTGTGGGTTTTCGTTTTTTGATCCAGTCAGCTAGTCTATGTCTTTTGATAGTTGAGTTGAGGCCATTCACATTTAGGCTAATTATTGAGGTATGTTTGGCATGTCCTGCCATGGTTGTAGTTTTTCCCATGTTGTTTACTGGCCTTACTTTTTTCTCAACTCATTCTCCTCTAGCTTTTGTCTTTTCTTCTCTCAGGTCACTTGTGTCTTTGACCTCTCTTTCGCTCTCCAAGTTTCCTTTGAGAATTCTCTGCAGTGATGGCATAGTGGCTGCAAATTTCTTTAAGCTTTCTATATCATGGAAAATTTAAATTTCTCCATCTAGTTTAAAAGATAGTTTTGCTGTATATAGTAATTTTGGTTGCAATTTATGTTCTTTCAGTGTTTGAATGATATCGCTCCATGATCTCCAGGCTTTTAGTCTGGGTTCAGAAGTCTGCAGTTATCCTGATAGGCTTATCTTTGTATTTCATTTCTGCTTTTCTCTTACCGCTTTCAGTGCTTTCAGCATTCTCTCTTTGCATTGGGTTTCTAGTTCTTTAATAATCATAAGTCACGAGGCTTTCTTCTGATCAATATTGTTTGGTGTTCTATATGCCTGCAGTAGTTCAATGTTCATTTCTCTTCTTAGATTTGGGAAATTTTCTTCCATAATTTCCTTGAACATGACTTTTAAGCCTTTTGTTTTGTTCTGAGTCATTTCTTGGATTCCCATAATTCTGAGGTTGCTTCTCTTTGAGTCATCTATCAGTCGTTGTAATCATTCACTTTCTTCTTTTTTTACTTTGCAGTCTTTATGGTCTTTTTGTTCCTGCTTCATCATTTTGTCTTCTAGGTCTGATATTCTATTTTGAAAATTTTCAAAATGGTTGTTTATTATATCCTGTGTGTTTTTCACTTCCTGGATATCTGCATTTATTTTATTTTATGTTTTACATCTCTGTTGTGTTCTTCTGCGTTTATTGTATTGATTTCATTATCTTTTGGTTTATTTCTTCTTTGATCTCCTCTACTTGCTTCTCAAGACTTGGTTTTAGCTTAGCTATGTCTTGGTATAGCTCTTGCTCTATGACTTTCATTTCCTGCTTCATTTCCTGCTTTAATTCCTGCCTTAATTCAGTGTATTCCTAGGCCCAGAAGTGTCATCATTTTTGCCATTTTCATCTTTAGAGTCTGTATTTTCAGTATACCTTGTATGCTCTTCTGGTGTGTCAAGACTTTTTGAAGGGGATTTATTTCCATGTTTCCTCATGGTCCTGTTGTTTTTAGTTGTCTCTGGTTTTCTGTCCCTGCATTTCCCCTAGGGGCTCCTCCCGGCAAGTATCTGCCTGGCACTGGGAGAACACAGCCTCCCAGCTGACCGCCTCTGAGAGTGTTGGGGGAGGTGGCAGGGAATCTCACTGTTCTAGGCTGATGTGGATATGAATGGTGCTGGGAAAGCGTGGGCTCTGTGTGGGCCTCTGCTGCAAGGGGCAGCAGGAGAGATGGCGGTGGGTCCCACTGGTCTAGTCCGACATGGCTCGGCACAGCGTGGTGAAACCCCAGCACTGCTGCGAGGGGTGGTGGGGAAGATCTAGGGTGCTTGTTTTGAAGGAAATTAATGGCTATGTATATTTCACCATAATTATATATTGTTGATTTTCTAATTATAAATTCACTACACTTTAGGTTCACACCTTGCACACTCCACATAGGAAAGACCAAAAGAAACTGAGAAAAGGGCCTGAGAACATCTGGGAGAAGTGTGCATACGTCATCACTAAGTATTCTGAAAAGTTTCTTTGGTTTTTGTGTTAGCTTCTCATCCATTACAGAGTTGAAGCATATTTCTGTAAGGCTAATTACCTTCAATATAAATACGCATATGAAATACAACTAAAATAGAAAACAAACTATGCTTATTTATAGACTGTTAAGATGTCAAATACTTTTTAAATCAAATGGAATAATGGCCATAATTCTATCTCATTGTTTGATTAAATAATCACTGCAGGGTGCAAAGCACCGTAACTTCAGGTTTCAAATCATTCCCTTGATGAAAATGTACCTCTAATTATAGGAAGGCATACGATAGTATGAACAATGAAACATTTCCAGTTAGACACTTGTAGCAAGACTGTGACACAGTTGGAAGATTATCATTTTTCACTGTATCAATGAGCAATGCCCAGAACTCAAGAATATTTCAAGTATCTCTTTCTATCCCTTGTATTCTGAACAATAAAAGGGAATGAAATGGATGATATAACTATTTCACAGAGATGAGCTATATACACCTGTGCAAAATAACAGGGTTTATAAAAATGAAAATGAATTATAAAAAGCTGAAATACATGATTAATGAAAGTATATTCAAACAAAAAGAGGGTGTATTAAGATGAAAGCTTTATATCTCTGTTTTCAAATGAAAGACAAAGATACACTGATTAGCAGACAGGAAAGAATAATAGGTTAACATATAGACATGATTTTGATCTGTTTGTTAGGATTAAATAATTTATTTTCTGATAATAGTTATGTTTGCAGAGTTTGATGCTTACTGTATATGAAATAAATCAAAAATTGATGTTTGCATTTACATTTTTTTATATTTCAATAAACTTTATTTTGTCTTCACTATGGTTAATACTCTGGATGCTAGAAATATTTGTGAACAATAAATATATACTGCCTGATGATCCCTTTCAAGGTATTTACAAGACATTGTACTTCTATCTCTTAAAGACTGATCATTTACTTTTCCTTTTCAGTGAGTAATACAGGAGTAAGTCCACAGACAGCTGCAACCCCAGCGGCAAGTTAAGCACTTCATCTTCCACAATATATTATTTGAAGCACTACATTGTTCAATTTCTTTCAGGATGAAATGATGAAAATGCTGTATTGGCCTTAAATTCGGCAATTCCACTCAGTTGAATAATTTTATCTTCAGTGTGCAGTTCCTTCAATGCCTCAGGGTACATTTTAGTTTCATCTTTGTTGCCAGAAGTACTTATGCATTTAACTAGGACCAGAGATTCTTTAACCAAGTTGATCTTTATTACACCGGTGCACAGGTTACTACTTAGACAGAGATTAACAAGCCAGTGAAAGTGCTCTCCAGGGATAGTGAGTCTACTGTGTGGAGAGGGTCAAATGCATTACCCATTTCAAATACTAAGGCTGGAAAACAACCTTAACACGTTCCACATCCCTCTGTGACCGCTGTTACAATGTGTTACATCGAAGGTACCATGGTTTCCAGCATTATTCTGCGCAATAATAAAAATTACAACATTAAGCCTTCAGCAGCATTCAATAATTTCAACTGTATATTGTGTATGTTTTTTTTAAAGTCTTTGAACATTATTATAGCTTAGTCTTTTTCTTTTAAGGAAAAAGCATTAGCTATTTAAATATGTTCAGAAGATGTTTTGCTGAAAAAAAAATCAAGTTTCTTAAATTATTAAAACTGAATAATAAGTACATAATTAGACAATCAGGAGTCCCTAAGATAAACTAATGGTAAAATGTTACTAATAATGAAATTTTGTATATTCAAATGTCACTGTTTATGGAACTGAAAAATAAAGAAATGAACTTTTGCTACTTACTAATAAGTGTCATAATGAAATAAAAACATCAGGAGGATCATATATGCTGCCAGGTAAAAATAATATTTATATCTTTTATGTTGTCTGGTGGAGCTATTTGGGATATATAAGGTGTACCAAAAGTTGCCTGTCTATGGAGACTTTGGACAACTGGGCACTAGATTCAGTACTTGCTTATTTTTTCAAAGTATTACCTTCTATGTCAAAATTATTGCAAATTATTTCTGAGCAAACAAATTATTATTATATTGTGCTTTAAAAATATTTAATATATATATGGGAAGCATTGGAACACCTTGTAGAATCATACTGGCCAAGATTATGCATCATAATTTCAATGACTAAAACTGGAAATAAAACTAGAATATGAAACTGGGTATTTCAGAGTTATGGTATTATGTAATAATATTAAAATAGTATCAAAATTTTTGTGCCAAGTTAAAATATTTGGTTTCATTCTTAACTTGCCCTGTGTTATTTTTTTCTAAAATATGTGCATCAATGGCATGTATCATTACTTTTAAATAAAAACAAGGGTTCAAATTATTCACTTAACTCAGAAATATTCTGTAACACGATGTAAAATTTGGTTCAATATTTTTATAAAGGAAAATTTCACGTAACTCCCTACTGTCTTAATAAATGGAAAATGAGAGTTCATATATCTTCAAATATATTTTAGTTATTGTATATATTTATATTTATATTATTATTTTAACTATTATTATTATTATTATTATTATTATTATTTTGTGTGCATGTGAGGAGGGAAATGTAACTCAAAGCCTTCAGATCATGCTACATTCTCAGCACATTTTTTGTTTGCTTTTGTTTCTTAATTATGAGATAGGATCTCAGTCAGTCACAAAGTTTCCCTGGCTTGGCTTGATGTCCTCCTGACACAGCTTTCAACAGTACTGAGACTGTGGGTCTTGAATTTATAGGGTTATAAACACAGAAAAGCAGAAACTGAATTTTAAAATTAAAATTAATTAAAAGATTTCTCTAATTATAAGCTTTAGCTACAGGTTACTGACACTCTCCACCACACTTCTGGTCCTTTACAAATTCTGGATGGCTTTGTAGCCATAATTTATGATTCTAGACTTATGTTTTGCTACCATGGGTTTCAAATAAAAGCCTTAATTCTTCTGATTTTATGTGATTGGTTTATACAACAGTCTCTATTTAATTAAAGTTAATTTAGTAGTGTCTATCTAGTTCTTTGACTTGGTTTCACACATCTTATTCTCTATTTTCAAATACACATATATTTTAAGCATTTTTAGCTGGAATTGGAAAAAATAAAAGGACAATATGCTTAATCCAGTATGAACCACTTAAAATAGCCACTAAACTTAAAAAATAAGAGAATACAAAAATGTGAGCCAAATAACCAATGAAGTAAGTTTACACAAACCTATGCTTTGTTTTATGAATAATAAAATTAACTTAAACTTCTCTAAACTTTTTAATGAGAGGGAGTTATTTTTTTCATTGGATAAAAGGTAAAAATTTAGCCATGTGACACCTATAGAAGAAACTCATATTTACTTTAAAAAACAGCCTTTATTTTATAAAATGTCACCATACTTACATTATTAATTGTAAACAACATGCACGCCCAATATAAGTTTATTTTAAAAATTAGGAAAAATATTGTCATCATTAAAGAATTATTTTAATACAATAAAGTAGCCTCTCTAGCACACAGTAAGCAGAAAAAAGGAAGTAATAAAAAGAAACAGGGAGACAAGCTCAAGGCAAATTTCATTACAAATCCAAGGAAAACAAAAGTCTCTTTGTTACGATTTATAAGATTTTATATTTCAAATTAGTAGAAAATAAGTAAAAAGAAATAAGGTGCAAGTGATATACATCAGAAATGAGAGAATGCACATGACTGCACAATCTGGGGAGAGTAAACTCAGAATAGATCAACAAAAAGTTAAGTATGACGGTGTAAGTACATTTCTTTAAACACATCAACTGCTTATACCATCCAATAGGAAATAGATCATGTAATAAGTACATTTAAATTTACTCAAGAAAAGAAACAAAGAATCCTAAAAAACAACTCCTTGTCTAAGTGTCATCCCTGAGAAATTCTACTGAATATTTAGAGAAGGTAAATATTAATTTTATACAAAACTATGCAAAAAATGAAAAATTATTCCCATTTCATTCCAATAAGTCAGCATTACTTTTGTACCCAAATCAGAAAACACAGTGGTGAGCAATCATTAAAGTCTTTTCCCCAGTTCTAACTCTTGATGGTCTCTTTTTTTAAATATAATTTTGTCCTGTGGAATGTGGAGAGGACCAAGGACTTCCACACAATGGATCACACAATGGAAGAAAGCAAACAAAATGGGAGGGCATGTCTGTGATTACGTTGTCTTGCTAGAAGAATACCTATAAAGTCCTGCTTTCTAAAAAAAGCAAAATTTCTTGTGCTTTACTCTATAAAGGGATAGATTATGTCAGAAACTTGAGAGCCTTGGGAACTTTCCCTTTCCATTTAAGCCTCCGGAAAACAGCCCTGGCTGTCAGGTGACATCATTACCGCATCCTTAGTCGTGCTCACTCACTCCTGACAAAAAGAACCTGAAATGACACATCTCTATTGTTTTAAATTGTTGCGTTTGTGTTATTACAAAAATGAATTCAAAGATACCATGAAACAGGGAAACTATATACCAATATCCTTTATTATATTAGTATTTTTTTTTTACTAATTCATTACCACTTTGCCAAAACAGAGCAATAAAACTGGATTATATCAAAAGAACCTATTGTTTTCAGAATTCTAGGGCATGGCAATGTGGTACGGACAGGGCTGTTTTCTTATGAGATTCTCTTCTTGTGTCACAAAGAATTGTTTATTCCTTGTGTGTACGTAGTGGTTTTTATCCTCAAATATCCCTGTGTCCTAACTGCTTCTTAAAAGGTCACCAGTCATATTAGGTTAAAGTTCACCCCTTAAATAACGCTGAGTGCAGTTACCTTTTCAGTAACCCGGACAAAGATTAACATGGAAATGTTGAACGATGTGGGATACAACTCAGTCCATTACAGATTAAAAAAAAATTATACAAAATTTTAACATGTCAAGTGGCACAAAACATAGAATGATTTTCCTTAATCAGGTGAGCTTCACTATATTATTCTTAAATCAATTACATTAACATTTGCAAATCAATTAAATTGTTGGTAATAGAAAATGCAAATAAAAGCTATGTGACCACCTCCAGAAATTTTAAAAACAATTGACTAAATTCCCAGTGAAATCCTTGATTAAAAGTGCTCAACAAAAGAGGAATAATAGAAGAGTTTCCCCAAAATAATAAACCCATCTCTAAAAGCTAGTCCGCACCTATCTAATGGTGTGGGTGTTAATGATTTACTACTAAAAAGATTGAGGCAAATACAGTTTTTCGACCTCGTCTAATTAACATAAATGCAAAAAAGCAACCAATTCTTCTCTCTTGAAAATAAGAAATGAATTTGTCTTTATTTAAAGATAACACAATTATTGCTAACTAGAGAATAGCAGGTCATTTATATTTCTGCATGCTAGAAAGAGATTATTTGAAATTAAAGTAATATAATTACTTTTATTATTCTATTACATAGAATAGTGCAAATAAATGAACTAGAGAGAGATCTGTTAAAATATATAAAACATGCAAGTTCATATTAAATACAGCCACAAGAAAGAAAATAAGACAGAAATATGACAAAAGTAATGATTTGTTGTTTTTATCAATTAGAAAATCAAACATTGTTATTATGTCATTTATTCACAACTATCCTGTAAGTTGAAAGTGGCATCAGTCATAATCAAGAAAGTTATCTAATATTAAAAAAAAGATTTCAAAATTTTTGGAAATGCAAAAGAAGCTCTAGAGTAGCTCAAAAGATTATGAAAAAGGCCACGATTTATTTTAGAATTTGTTTTAAAACTGTAAAAAGTCAAGACAGTGTGATATTGATAGAAAAACAGAAAGACATTATATTGAATAAAAAGTCTGAAGATAGGTCCATAAAATTATCAATTATTTTTTGTCAAAGTATCACAGCAATTTAACAAAACTATTACTATTTGACTGACAATTTATGTGTTGGATTTTCAGCAAATCATACCAATATTATAACTGCCTACCCAGACACAAAACTTAAACAAATCAATAAATATTAAATAATTTATATAAAAATTATTTTAAAATAAATATACCTATAAGAACTCAGATGATATGTGTTAAAAGAAAACACATGAGTTCTTTTAATGACCTATATTTTGGCAATAATTTTCCAATTTTGCTACAGAAAGCATGAAATAATCTAAAAGAATTTTGACTTTATAAAATCACAGCATTTTTTTTCTCAAGTGACATTTATTTGAGAATTATAAGACAAGTTACACCGTAGGAAAAAAATGTATTTGCCATGTTTATACTCAGAAAGGACTTTCATCATGGATATTAAAGAATAACACTTCCTACTGGATGTCAAGATAAGATATTTAACATTAAAGTCAGCATTCCATTTGAACACAGTCTTCATTTACCACAGACAACCCAAGCAACAAGGATGTACACACATGCCTTAATGTTCAGTATCATCCACGAAAGGTTAATTAAATCACATGAATTTCTATTTTATATCTAATCCACTGGCTGAAATTAAAAGACAGGCCCTTGTAATTGTTGCCCATGACATAAAGCAATTTAAATCTATATATATATAATTTTACTAAGTTAAAAAGTGATGCTACAAGTTAAAAACAGTTTAGTAACATGCTTAAACATGTGCATAACAGGCGTATCCAAATATTTTCCTTGGAGTTACTTTAAAAAAAAAAAAACTACATCTCCATGAAGAATTTTATACAAAACATCATTGCAGTGTAGTAAACTGGAAATAATCAAATGTGCTTCAGGGAAAGAGCTGACAAACACTCATAATAATCTAGTGAGTACTACTTACTAATAAAGACAAATTATTGAATCACATATGAATATGATTAGGCTGAAGGAGGAGATAAGATGCGATACTACTCATATAATTTCTGACAAATAAATTCTAATCTGTTAAAAAATGCAAGTCTGCTAGTGCTTACAATATAATAGTAGGGGCTTATTTCATAAAAAATACTTGGAACATGAATAGTATATTTATAGTCTTGATAATAGTTGACTTTTTAATTATTGTTTGGGCAGGATCTTCACTACAGCATCACTGCCCAGGATGTTTCTGAGCTAACAACACAGACCAGGCTATCCTTGGACCCACAGCAATCTTCCTGCATCAGCCTCCAGAGCGCTGGGGTTACATGTGTAAACAACCATGCCCAGTTTATGTAGCACTGTGGAAATCAGCTCAGGCCTTTGCACTTGGTAGACAAGTGCCCTAACTATTGCACCATTCATCCAGCCCCTAGTTATCATTTCATGAAAAATATACCTATGGCATAGAGAATGAGTTCTACACTTCATTATGCTCTGCTAACTTAATACCATCTATAAACTGCACAATGACTCATATTTGATCAGTGTTATATATTGAGAAATAAAGCTTAAGAAACTTCAACAATAAAAGTGCTATAAGAAAGTACTCTCAGTAGGTTCAATGTTTCTGTTTTAATATATTAATAAACGTGGGGGAAAGCTAGTATTTTCAGAGTACCGTACACTGAAAGTCTAGAAAAACAAAATGAAATACTTGGAGGTTGAGTCAGAACTATGTGTATTCACATTAAACTCTTTTTCTCATGTATCTATGTGCAGACACAATTATGAGTGAATATTTATGTAGAAGTAAAATAGCAAAGGGAGATTTTAGAAGTTAAGAGTTGCAGTTTGAAGTTACATTTTTGAAGATATTTGTAAAGGGTTGTAATGAAATCATTCTTTGTGAATTTGGTGCCAAAATT
>PVKB01005891.1:16955-81347 GCA_004027205.1 Ctenodactylus gundi
GGGGGGGGGGGAGATTTCTATTTGCTGGTGTAGGTCATGCTGTTAAAATTGTTCTCATTAGCATCAAAATACTAAACACATTTTGTACTTCATATAAAACATATTTAGGAATTGAAAATTGCCTTCAATTTCGTGTGCTTTGTTTTCCAGACATCGGTTGGAAATCGGAAGGATGAAGATCTTAGAAATCTAATGTGACTGTAGTGTAATACCCCAGCTGTAGGCCATGAGACTGGTGAACTCTGAAGCAATCCTCGCAGTTTAGACACATTGAGTTCCATTTAGTGAAATATATGGATACTTAAAAACAATGATTATAAATTTATGCCTTCCACTTCCGTTTCTGTTCTCATGCATAAGCTACACACTTCAGGAAAAAAAATGGTTTTCAATTTAGAAATTGACTGTCAGTGCTTGGTAATATATGACTACATGATGGGAAGATTTGAAATGTACGAATTTTGGTCAGAAGTAAGGAGAAAAATAAAAGTCCATGGTGATATAAACAGGAGTAAGTTGTTTATTGTATTTGGTGTGAGATTTTCCTCCATTGTGTGGGAGAGATCTTTCTTGTGTGACATCAACTCTGTTAACAATGCATTCCATCTCTTGTGCTTAAGGACTTTTGTGCTTGAGTTAAAAGAAAAGTAAAGGGGACAACCAAAAGCTCACAACAGTGTGACAAGGTTCATTTAAGTACATATTCAGCTTAAGAAAACAAGTCGTTTTGGCCTTAACTACATTTTTCAAAACAGTTACACTTACTGCAGGGCTGAAGTTCAGGAATTGTAGCCAAGCAGTTGTTTTTGAGGTCATCAAATCATAATTGATTACATGAGCAAATTCAGTACAGTAACAAAGAAGAATCAAATTTAGTTTGTGAATGAAGTTTTAGTCATTACCTAGGTTTAATTTGTGATTGACATTAGAAGTAAATATCCAATGCTTTGTTTTCAATCTATAATTCAAACCTATGTCAAATTGAAAACAGTGTATGAAATTTGCCAAACCATCAGCTGCTTCCTAGAAAAGTGGTAAAATGCTGATGTTTTATGTTATATTTACAATTTTTAGACTGGTCCAGAACTTTCCTATAACATATTGTATTTTAAATTAATTTGATATTTACTATAGAATATATGAGTTATCTCTCTTATGGAGTAGATATAGTGACTTGTGCCTCAGAAACTAAAACTCTAACACCTTAAGCTTGGAGAAAAAAATAGAGAATTTAAGAAGAGATATCCTATATAAAAGTATCTCCTATGCTACTCTATCGGCAGTAATTCCAGAGACCCATCATAGAATCTGGAGGCGGGTGGGGAGGATATTGTTTGATTGGCCAATTGACATAATTGGAGACTTTCTAGTAAAACAGAATTTTTTAGGAAAAAAGAAAGCTGTATGACAGTTTCTGAAATCATTGTAGATAAGTGGGGTAGGATTTTATTTTAATCAAGTATTCTAAAAAAGAATCAAGTCTTCTACATTTTATAGCTGTGAGATCATGGTCGATTTATTTGATATCCCTGACCTTTCTCAGACAATCAATCATGAATAATCATACACAATTGTAGCTTTATGGTAAAATGAAACAAAATAAAATTCTCATATAAGAACCCTCTGACAAGTAAATATAATTGGGAATAATTTAACACAGGTCATGAGAAACTACAAGTTCTAAGCAAATTATATTTATCATTTATTTATTTTATCAAGAAGTAATAATTCCTATTGTTTTCACATTACCAAATTTAAGGTTACTCTTAGATATGACTTCTCTCACAAATTTATCAGCATTCTCTCCCATCACTAGCTGACTTCTTTTCATTTGTTTTTTCCTGAGATGCAAGGACACTACAACAAGTAGTGAAAACAGAAATAGAATTAACTTCGCTTTGAGAGAACTAACAACAAAGCATATAATAGTGTTCTCTAAACATGAAGTCATGTGAATGAAAGAAAAAAAATTAAATGTTATCTGAAGATTATTAGAAGATTCTATTCAGTCTCTCTTAAGACATGTTTCCCTTTAGTCTTGTTACTCAAGATTGCTTTAGCAATTCTAGGGCTCCTTTGTTTCCATATGAATTTAAGGGTTATTTTTTTTCAAGTTTTGCGAAAAAAATTGTTGGTATTTTGATAGGAATTCATTGAATCTGTACATCATTCCTTTCTATTCTATCACTGGAATTTTAAAAATGCAACGTCATTAAAGAACATAGATTGATAAATACAAGTCACAAGAACATTTCATTCAATTGTTACAGTACAACTCAACAGTATTGGGAAGGAACTTGTGTTAATACTGTATTATTTTCAAACCTACTAAATGTTTCACTATACTGTCTGTCAGTTTATATTTAAATTAAGACTGCAACACTTCTCATCTAACAAAACATGTAATGGTGTAATTCTCTAGGGTCAGTGTCTGGGGACTACAAGTTATGTATAGAAGAACATGAATGAACTGACTAAGTATGGCACAGCCATGACTCAACGCAGTGTCATTTCCTGCCAAATGCAACATAAACAAATAGTGGTAAGGCAACATATTTAATACATTTTTGAACATTTTATTTAAGTTATATTATTTGAATTTTAGTGGCTAATGAATATCTATATTTAAATTATACAATACTCAGTGAGAAGAGAAATTTCAGCTGTGATCTCATTTGAGCATAAGAATGCTTTCTTTCCATCTCACGCCCCGTCTAAAATCTCATGTCCACTTAGCTGCTGATAGTTGTTGAAAATTCATTATGTATAAAAGTGACTGAAGCTTTATATAGCAGAATGCTTAATGTTCTTTCTAAAACTACCTAGTAATTCCTGCACTGTGTTATCAGACAGTTTTAAAGTAACTAGTTAATTACTAAGAATACAGAAATAGGTGTAGATTTGATATTTTAACACTACTTGGACAGAGACACAAAAATCTTGTTAAAGTAATTTTCAGCATGTATCAGAGTATATGTTTAAAGATTGCGTTGAAGTCATTGAGTTGACTTTTGAATAATTTAGGGTCAATTGCAAATGTATCTGCCACTTTTTCCAAGAATATAATTATAGAAATTTCTTATTTACCACTATAAGCTACATTATATTTACACTGAAAAAATATAACATTGTAAAAACTATCTCCTCTGAAATGGAAATGATTTTATTATATAAACCAATGCTGGAAGCAACTGCCTTTTTTCCAAATCTCATTTTGTACTTAACCAATTTCTTACTCTGTTTTGTAATTGTGTGTAGCTTACATAATTTATGTTTTAATTTCAACAGTTTTCCAACATTAGCATTAAGCAGAAGATGACAAAAAAAACTCTGTTCCTCTTGACAGCTCTTTGCCTACAATAAAATGTGACCAGATGTAATTTTCTGTAATTTAGCTTAAATCTGGCTGTCACTATTTTCTGCAGGATTTATATAAAGTGCAGGCTCATGTATTTAACCTCCACAATCAAGTTATATTAAGTTATTTTACTTTATTCATCTCCATTTAATAAAATGTACTACAATAGAGTTATATTACTTAAGTACATTTACGTAAGTAATCAAATCAAATAGTTGAAATATCAAATAGTGTAAATGAGTGAGTTCAAGCATTTGAGAGGTTGAAAAGCAAAATACTTCACAGGACACAGCTCATCAGTGTTCTGTCTCCAGTGGCTCATGATAATAAGAATATGTTTTCAATACATGCATCTGTCATACATAAAACATAAATAGAAATCACCATTATTCTTAATTTAAGACTACCTATTAATCTATAAGAAGTAACTGTCTCTGAAGACCTACGACTTTAAATATGTAGTAAGTTGGGACCTTGAATTCTCTGCTTCAGTAATATTTTTAGACATCTCCACATATGCATAATTTACAGATAAATACCTCAAATAGAAAACTATCCTGTCTACTGTATTTATAAAATTAAAGCTGTCTAGTGTAATGGAAATGTTTAAAAGTGTTCCATGTTTCACAATGTCTTTTTAAAAAGCCTGAATTTGCAAAGTTGTTAAATTCAGTATTTGAGAAAGATGTGGATAAAAATTATCCACAGAGCCAATCAAGTGTAAAAACCAAATCCTTGTCTAAAAACTGTGAATAGATTTCTAAAAATTTCTTTTTAAAGTAAATCTTACTCGGAACTGGTGGACACAGAGTTACCAACAAAAAGGCAGCGAAGGAAAGAGAAATTCTAGGGAAATAAAAGTAATTTACTGAAGCAAATTTACTGCAAAATCTTGGCCACCTGCCAAACCAAAACGAAAGCAAAGCTGAGAAACAAATTGTGCAAATATAACTTCAGTGATTGAAGACGGAGTAAGAGTAGGGTACTAATCTTTTTCAAAGGATTCCCAAAAGTCTGTACTTTAGAATAAAGTATGGCAAATTAGCTCTAATGTTTCCAAATACTTTAGGATGCTATTTTAAAAGTTTAAATATATCTCACTTCAAGTATTACAAAATTATTATATTCATGCCAAAGTAAGCTGTATTTCATTCACACCATATACTATATTCCTGATTGATAGTAAAATAGATCTTGTAAGTGCCGCCATATATAGGAGGAAAACAGCTCTATTATGTGTTCTCTCTTGTCTTCTTACTCCAGCACCAGACTCTGGTAAGCAGTTCCATTGCTGTGGAGACAGTGTAAAACTTTGGCATAACCAAGAGAACACATGGGCTCAAACCTAAGGCTGTGGATGCTTGGCATAGACTCCATGCTATGTTTTGTAACTTAATCATTGTTCATAACTTTTTTATTCCTCATTCACATCTAAAAATTGTTTCTTGGCAAATTTCTGTAAGTAATAGTCTTCTGTGCTAAAATCCCGGGGTGCACAAAACATCACAACGTGTATGTTTCTTGTCTACATAACAATCTCAGCTGGTCAGGATAGCATTTTTCAAGCAAAATTGATCATTGGTAAGAACACATGAGATAACTACAACACTGTGGAGATGTAGAGCAGAAGCTTTAGCAGAACTAAAAGCATGTCTAATATATAAAGTCTTCTGATTAGGAGTTCTAAAGAGATTGTTCATTACTAATGTAGTGAGAAAAGGAAAGTTCTGGTGTGCATGTATTGGAAGCATTTCAAGGATCCCTTTCCATATTATTTGTATAATAGTGAAAGAAAACATATCTTCAAAGAAATAAGCAACTTGTTCAAATCTACAATAACAAAATTGAAAGTTAAGAACTACTAAACCATGATTGAAGAAATATTATTCATGTTTCATATTGGCTTAACTCACACTTTGACATTTATGTGACAGTTATGTGAAAATATGGATGAAGATATAATATTTTTTCTGGTTTATCTAAAAATTAACCTAAAGTAATTTAACTAAGACCACAGAAGGAAGAACGATTAAATTACTTTTATTTCAATAGTCAACAAATTTTATAAATGACATTTAAAATGTGAATTTTTTTCTATAAAGGTGCTTTTTAAAAAAATAATTTCATCAATTTAAAATTTATATACCAAAGAATTATTTTTTTCTAACACAGGACCACATAATGCATGTGTGTGTGTGTGTGTGTGTGTGTGTATTTTGTTTTTCTTTTGAGGATCTTCAATGAAATATATGGTTCCATTTTGTGGATTAGAAAAAGAAAGCTGTGCTGGGTCATAGCTCTGTGATCAGAGCACTTCTCTAGGAAGCAAAAAAGCCCTTGGTCAATCTCTCAGCATCAGCTGGAGGAATGGCACAGAGGCTAAAGAGCTCCCCTTGGAGGTTCAAGGCCCTGAGTTTGATTCTCCAGCACCACATAGAGCTGGTTGTGGTGATGCACACCTGTAATCCCAGCACTTGAATCAGATGGATTGTTCTGAGTCAAAGGTCAGTCTGGACTACACAGTGAGTTCAGGTTGAGCCTTGGCTATAGAAGAAGACCCTGTCTCAAATTAATTAATTAATAAGTAAAATCTCTCAGTGTCATATAACAGTTGAGTATGATAGCTCTAGCCTGTATTCCTCAGCCTGAACTGCAGAGACAGTCATTGTCTCAAACAAACGAACAAACAACAACAACAAAAAAGAGCAAAAAATAAACAGCAAGTTATTACTTACGGGCAGATGCATATAAATACCAGCTCAAACCTTAATATGTAAATGTTTTGTTATTGAGCTTGCTGTTAAGTGTGTACTAAAGATAATAAAGATATTTCTTCTTCCTCTAGGCAGATGTTCTATTTCAAAGCTCAATATTAACCCTAAAATAGGGCAAGAAAGTCCTCTCCTTTTGATATTCAATTTTCAAAGTCCTAATATCCTAAACATACACAAATGTAAATGAAATAAAGGGTAAGTTGGATCTCTGTAACCTGTAACCTGGTGTTATTCCATGACGAACACAACAATTTATTTTAAATATCCCTAGGATTATTACTTTTTGTAACTGTCCAGGGAAGTCGTTATTTTTGCTCTCTGTCATTGTCTGGAATAAAGAACAACTGCATCCAAATTTTGTGAAAGAAAATATTACGTGGGCTGATTTATTATCGATAAACCAAAGCATGGAGAAGATCTACTAAAAAGACCACTTAAATAACCAAACCATTGATATAACCCATTGAACGGATCCCCGCATGCAGTGTGACAACAATAGGATTATACTCATGTAATTCCCCAGTAACATCTCCTTGTTTTTCAGTTTCTGTTCTTTTCATAGATTCTCAACATTTCATTCAGTACCTGAGTTGTGTTTTGCAATATTAAACAATTCAAAGTACTGGTAAGTGTACAAATGTCTAGACAGAAAAACAGATGCTTACTGTTATATTGACAAGGAATTCATGAATGAATGTTGTAACTGTGAATATAGTTTATGAAGTATCTAATGATAATCAATTAAAATAATAAGAATCAGATTTGATATATCAAATATTTTATGCTTTCTAAACTATTAATAATAAATATGTTAGTACAATAAAATAATTTGATCACTTTCAAAATAAATATTACTGAAATATGACTGTTTAAATTTTTTTCTGAAGTTATTTTTGGATAGAACATGTACATACTACAAATAAATATGCTTTTGAACAATTGAAGAAATTTAAAATAGAACAAATAATAGGAAAATATTGGCCATTTTAACAGATGAGGAAAGACTGTTTTAGATTTTTAGCAACATATTTAATGTTCTTATTGATTTAGATTCCTTAGTATTCAGATGAGCATAGTTTTGCTCTGTTCAGATTTGGATATGGAATGCTCGCAAGGCTTCATATATTTGGATATTGTGAATTATCTGTGGATTTTATGTGCTATTGGGAGGTGGGGTTTTTATCAAGAGGGTCATATTCTGAGGAGTTACTGAAGGTTGGCAGATTTGTGATGGTATGATAGGTCACTAAACTGTGGCAGATTACTGAGCTTGTGAATTTGCTGGACATACTCTTGCACAGCTGCTCCCCAATCCCCGCTCCTTCTTGCTATGCCATGAGCAGCTGTTCTCTGTCAGACCCTCCTACCGTTGCCAGCTGCCCATGAATGAACTGAGACCTCCTGAATCTGTGATCTAAAAATGAGCATTTCCTCCCTTAAGTTGTGGGTGTCTTGTATTAAGTTTCATCAATGAAGAAGTAACTAAGATTAAAATTAGACAAAGGTCAGTTGTTGCCTTGACATTACTTAAATTTGTGTTTTAAAAGCCTTAGACCTGCTTTGTGAAAAGAGTTTGGAAAGATTTGGAGATGCAGGCTAGGGAAGGCTTGAAATGAGCTAGTAGAAGATGTTTGCACTATCCATGTGGTCTTCCTCACAAGCATACAGAATGCAAGAGTTGAGGGGTCATGGGAGTTTCCAACCAGGTTGCAGAAAATGGCCTTGGAGGCCAAGCGTTGTGCCCTAAAGGGCCGTGCATGAAGTTGGGAAAGGGAAGTGGAACATGTGGTGGAGACCTCAGAAATTTGGAAATTCCAGGAAGGTGGATCATCTGCAGAGGAAAAGCACAGGTTGAGTGGAGATAGACCTCAAAAAAAAGAAAAGAAAGAGAAAAGAAAGAAAGAAAGAAAGAAAGAAACCGATGAAGGTTGCATCCAGAGATGGCGCCATTGCTGCAGGGCTACCTAAGGCCTTTGGGACTGACGGAGTTTCAGGATTTAATGGAACTACAGTATGTAAGTTGTCCTGCTTGCTTTCAGTGTTTCTTTATGCGAATTGCTGTCTGTCCTCTTATTTCTGCATTTTAAAATGAACACTTTTGCTCTGTGCCACTGTATGTCGGATGTGTTTATAGTATGCTTTTGTTTTCCCCAACTTTGTAGATGCTTTCTTTTTGTTAAAACTGGAAACATTTTATATCTTTTGCATTTGATGTTTTATTGTGATTTTCAGTGTAGATCTAGCTAAACACAGCAAACAGAATATAAGGAACAGCTTGAACATTAGAGGAACTTGGAATTTTCTCTGCATTTTTTTTTTTTTTTTTTTTTTTTTTGAGGCTGGATCTTGCTCTGTAAACAAGGGCTGGTCCTGAACTCACTATGTAGCTCAGGGTTGCTTTGGACTGAACACAATCCATGTGCCTCCTAAGTGCTGGGATTACAGGCACACACCACCATGCCCACTCAGCGGTATGTGGTGCTGAGGAATTGAACTCAGACCCTTGTGTTGGGAGGCAAACTCTTTGAGGCTGTGACATTCCTCCAGCCCTTTGTTTTGTTTTTGAAACAAGGTCTTACTCTGTAATCCAGGCTGGTTCTGAACTCACTATGTAGACCAGGCTGGCCTTGAACTCACAGAAATCCTCTTGCCTCAGCAACTTGAGCGCTGGGATTACAAGTATTCAACAACATGCCCAGGTTATGCGGTGGTTGGAATTGAACTCAGGGTATTCCACTTTCGAGGCAAGTACTTTAGGGGCTGAGCTATCCCTTTACCCTCCTCTGCAAGATTTGGTTACCTGCTATCCTTCACTTCAGTTTCAAAAAAAGTTGTGGAACAGGAACACACTTAATATACACTTTTTAGTGAGCATATAACACGCAGGAATTCCAGGTCCAATAGCTGAGAGAACATTCCTTTCCAACTGAAATATCTTGAACTGAGCCTTACAATCTCCATTCCTATCTGCACTCTTATCTGAGCTGTAATCACAATGTCCCATCAGTGTAGCTTGAGCATTTTAAGGCTTTTCTCACCGATATCTCCAAACACTCTAAACTCCTCCCACAAACCTGCGCAGCCACAGCAATGACCCCAACTCTCATATGTATTTCTTTCTTAATCATTTTCTTCAGCTTGAATATAATACCTGAAGCCCACATATTGGAAGAGGAATCGCATATTTCAGCATATTGTTTATAGGACTCAATTCACTCATGGTTGGTCAGAAACGGTAGAAGGGCCCAGTAGACCCGGCTATGGGAAAGCTGCTCACAGAGTCACAGTAGGAAACAAACAAACAAACAAACAAACAAGCAAACAGAAGGAGCAAAGGGCAAGCTATATAAACTTCCATGAGATACTACCAATGCAATTCTAAAAAAGAAGAAGAAGAAGAAAAGAAACCTGGTAATAGCACAGGAAATCATCAACAGATTCATCTACTTGATACAATTCACTCCCGTGATCCAATCACTTTCCAAATACAGGATAACTTTAAGACATTCTGCTTTCAAACCAGAAAAATAATCTCAAAGTACAAGAGCATTTATGCAAATGAAGAATAAAAATACAAATTGTAAGAAATTATAAGAAAATGGATTAATTCTGAGACTCTTTGGCCATGCTTCAGGGAGCATAGAAGAATATAGCGTATTTACATTTGCACACTGCCTGTGGATTCAGGACATACATCAACTATAGCTCTTATGGACTAAGACTTTTGTTTAGAAGATTGAGACCGTATATTTGAAGTGTTTAATTATTTAGAGCCTTATCTGAGTAAACTCAATAAATATTAGCTATTGAATAGAGACATGTTTGATGTCTAGCACTATTTATGACTAGTGAACAGATCAGTTTTTCAACATTTTAGGATGCATATAAACACAGCAGGTCATATTTTCTTCTAAAATATATTTATGTCAATAATGTATGAAAGAAAAAAATAGTATCTGTTTAGTACTTGTATGATACCAAACGTTACTCCAACCACTTTAAGTATTCTAATTTAAACATCATTTTAACATGACAATATGTTTTATTTTGTTATATTTTATTTTTGTCTTTTTGTTTTTGTTTTGTTTTGTTTTTGTTTGGCCAGTAAAATCAGAGCTGAGATTTGAAAGAAAATAGTCTGTTTTCTGAATCTATCTTGTTAGGTAGCATTCTGGCTCAGAAAACTAGGAAATCATTACGTAACAATAAAATTAATTGTACACATTAGTAGAGAAAAGTAATGTTATGATCAATTACATGAAGTTTAGGATTTTAAGATTACGTCAAAAAAAGAAACTCTCCTAGTACCAGTGGCCTAATCCCTTGAGAAATGTTAAAACAAAATAATTTCATGTGTTTGAGTCTAAGTTAGAACATTCAGAAAAGAAAAAAAAATGTCACTACAGCATAGTGGACTACTTACTGGTACCACTGGAAGAGCCGGCACAGGGATGACACTCTCCTGATTTCCAGCTCATTTCTCTGAAAACGAGAATCATGTATGCCAGGGACTACCCATTTCAAACTCTCCCGTTAGTGTTTCTTCAAGGTTCTACTTGGCCTACAGATGGGAAGTTGGTGCATATTTATTTTCATAGCACCTTACAGATTTTATTAACCTTATAGAAAAAGTTCACTTTTTATTAATACTCTGAAAAACATAATAGTGAAATATTTTATTTAGTCCTGTAATTCATGTCACATTATTTTCATTTCAGATATAAGAATAAAAAATTGAAAACAGAACTGATTTATACAATGAAGGATGCATTTTAATTGAAGACAATAGCCACAGTTTTAAATACTCTTTGTTACTAACTTGATTGAAAATAATGTCTATAAAATTTATGAATATTATTTAGAAGAACTTTTTAAAAATTGTGTAGAACCTTATTTGTTCTAATTAGCACTGTGCATTCAACTATAAGTAAGGAGAATAAGTTTTGTTGTTCAAATAGAGTATGAAAAAGCTTTGATAAAGATTGAAGGATAAAATGTAGTTGGAGGTAAAATGTTCCCTATACCGCTAATATACAAACTTAAGTCAAAATTAAGAATTACATTTTTCTCCAATAACATTTCAATATATATATTAGAAATAACACTGGGTTTTTATTTTCCATTTTATTGGAGAATTACACAAGCGCTACTTAGAACCTCTGGTTTCATGAAAAGAAAATGATTATAATTTTTTTTAATATGACCACATACTGTCAAGAAAATAAAAGGATATTTAAATGAAATGAATATGGGAACTCAGAAAGCTAAATTCAATTCTAAAGCTTACTTAGCCTTGAAAGCATTTGACAACAGCACTGAATGTTGTCAAACAAATAATCAGCATATAGATTCTTGATGACAGGAGACAAAGCAGAAACCCGGACTTCCTGAGAATGTGGTATCGAAGGGGAAGTTAAACATGCAGCTGCATATCTATTGAGAATTTGGCAAATTACACCCGAATCAAATCACACTTCGTGTTCTCTCAGAGGAAAACAGCACAAGCAAATATGAACTCTCAAACTTCAGTTTGCAGTGGACAATATAATTGCAAAAAGAAGTTGAACTTAGTTGGAACATGAGTTTCTTCTTTGAATTGCCGCTAACTAGATATTGCTAAAGGAGAAAAAATAAGAGTAACAGCTGATGCCTCACAGGAGCATGATGAACCTACAGAGTGAGGCATGGTGTGCACACATGTAATCCTACCTTCTCTGGGGGACGAGGTGGGAGGATCACAAGTTTGAAGTCATACTGGCCAAGTCACTGAGATACAGGCTCAAAATCAAAATAAAAGCAAGAAGGGTTTGGGATGTAGTCCAGTGTATGTCACGTACCTATCCTACAGGATGCTCTGAGTTCAAACCACAGTACCACCGATAAAATAGAGAGAAAAAGTCAATAGAAGTAAATACAAAGGAGAAATGAAATGTGTAGACTTAAAGAAAGAATAAATAATTTACCATGCTTTAAAATTAAAATGGAGGAAGAGTGAAATGTTTGAATGGTTTTGTATTTGTAAAGAAAAGCAAAATAAATAAATAAATAAATAAATAAATAAATAAATAAATAAAATGACCAGAGAACACACACATGGATGTGTCTATAAGTAGCACGAGTTAGACACGTTGATGTACAATAACAACATTGATGCAAAGGAAGATAGGAAAATAGTTTATTGTATGCCAAACATGAGTAAGAATGCTTAAGAAAATTAGATTCAAAATACACTCAATGATATTTTTAATTTTGGAATTTTTTACAAGAAATTCTATAATTTTCACTATAAAAATATATAATTTTATAACAGAATCAGAAAAAAGTCATGAGTTTATGCACTTAGTGATTACGTGGTGTAAACATAATGCAAGTGGGAACTGCAAGGTAGAGAAACCTCTTTCATAGGATTCAGATTTTATATCCTTTGCTGTAGGGTTTGAAGAGAATAGAATTGTATCAGATTTAGCAAACCACTCCAAAAGATTTAGCTAGAAGCCACAAAGTTGTTCAGTGGATATTAAGGGGTCCCAAAGATATCCCAAAATAACATCAGCTCAGAATCTGAACATTTCATCTGTACACAGCCAAGGCTAAGCAGTCTTCAAGTTCTTAAATATATATATGTAGCTTCTTCAGAGAAACTCAGGTTACAGATTCATGAGTTAAAAGGATCATAAATGCCAGATAAATTTGGTGGTGAGATATTTCTGATTGATGCTCCTAGCTATCCAATGGTTTTATGTGAGGCAGAGACACTCAGGCTTGTCCGGAAAGCAGAATACTTCTTGGGTGGTGCATTAGCAGAAAGATGACTTCTGCAGATCTGTACTGAGTACCAGATATCTCTGAGTATTTGTACTCTTGAAATCAAAATAATTACAGTCTGGAGAGTAGCAGCAAGAAACCAAGAAACCAAAATGCAATTAATGGCCCAAATTAAAAACAAAGTTTCTTCAAACCTTTGGCATTTAAAATTTTAAATTTAAATCTCTAACTGGAGAGACCAAGTCCCTTGATGAGACTGACAAAATTTGTAACACAGAAGCACATTGATAGCCCAACAAAGATTCTGCATCATCATAGGCTGAAGGTATCCTATAAAAAGCCGATGCACTAGGCTGCGCAATTACAGAAGTGGTTTGCTTCTTCTACTCAAAAACAAAATTAGTAATAAGTGTGTGCTCAGTAAAATCAGCTAAATTGAAGTCACCATAATATCATAGCAAAAGTTCTAAAATTATATTTTCACTGGAACCAGAGAACACAGAATTAGGTAGGATCTGTATGCTAAAGTAGAAAGAATGACTGCTAACAGAAAATGGGACTAAATTATCCTAATATTGTTTGAGTAAGAGAATAATGTTAAATGATTAGGACGTTAGAACAATTCTCATACAAATAACTAAAATATAAAAATATTCTCAAAACATAATCTCTATAAATGATAATAAGACATGGAAAGAAAATAGAATATGGAATAAAATGCAACTATTCTTTAAACCAAGTGCTGCATGGAATTGTAGTGTTATGACAGTTAATAAAGACAGCAAATTTAAGAAAAAAATAGACATTAGTCATCTGAAAACATGTAATACAACACAATTAGGAAAAATAGGCCATGTTTATTAAAGAAAAGGGATATTTGAGTCATAAAAGCCCTATAAAGTAAAATGGAAAAAAAGTTAAGTAAAACTGTTTTTAAAGAAATAATGACTGAAAAATTTCCAAATTTTAATCAAGTAAATAAATCAAGAGATAGAAAATAAAAAACAATCATTCAAACAGACATTTCCTTTAAAGGTATGAAGAGACAGTAAATAAGCACATGAAAAGAATATTTAACATTATAGTAACTATTAGAATATGAATATTCGTATTAGAATATGAATTAAAACAATCAAACATCATTACAAATATCACAAATGATTGATCAAAACTTGAATAACAAATTAAATGACTGATGACAAAACCAAATACTCCAGAGGATATAGCAAAATTAAATTACTCATTTGCTCCTGTTGGTAATGAGAAAACGGCTCAGCTACTCTGAAAAATCCTTTTAACATCTCACAGAACTTAATGCAAATTGCCATATGACCCAATGCCTTTGAAATAAAATGCATGTCACAGAATAATCTGTACATATATGTTGTGTTCCTAGTAGCTTTTTCTTAGCAGCTCCCATGGATTAAAAAATAAAAGACTTCAGTAGTTGAATGAATGAATGATTACAAAAACTGTAGTACACCCACAGCCCTCAAAATGGTTGGACTATTAACGCATGAGCAGCTTATAGTTGATAGCTGTATCTACATTTATATAAATATTCACTTTTTTCTACTGAAAGAAAAGAAAAAAAATAGGAGAGAAAAGAGTACTGAGTTATTCTATAGAATAAATATAAATCTCTCAAACAAGCAACTTTTTGCAGTAGTGGATTTTATTGGCCTCTTATTTTAGGAATATTTACATAAGGCATTTTAAGTTATACAATGAGCAGTATACACTAGAGGGCAGGTTGGTTTGGTATGCTTTCTAATGAAATAAATAATGACAAATAATGAAAAAATAAATAGCTATACTCTTTATTTTACTATTATTAAGTATACTTTTATTATTGATATAGGCTTTTTAAAAAAATTACATTATGAATTTATGTTAGAGGATAACATTTTTCAGTATAATTATACCGTTTTATTCATTAACTTAAATTTTTGATTAAAACCTGCTTTATTATAAATAACGTAGAAGTAAAATTCACATACATATACAATTAACATTTTAATGTACAGAACTGACATGTAATATATATGATATGTTCTGTAACAAGCATTACTATAACAATAATTTGTCATCCAGGCTTGATGGTACAAGCCGATAATTCTAGTATGTGGGAGGCTGATTCAGAAAGAAAAAATTTGAGCCCAACTTCTATACCTTTGCCACTTAGCCTGATTTCTTCAGCAGCTAAATAATTTTATACTTTTATTATTAACTTGCAATTGTTTCTATGATTCTATATTTTTAACAAATACTTTTAGTTTCATTTTTAATATATGAACCATATTACAAGATATAAATGCCATCTCCTTGGGTCTTTGTTCTATACACTGCAATAACAATTTATGTATCCAAAATCACCATCATTCATGCAATTTCTATTCATTTGTATACCATCTTTGAAGAATTGTCTACTTGAACCTATTTTCTCATTTTATAATGAAGCTATGTTTTTATTTTTGAGTTGTAAGAATATAGATATGTGTTAATTATATATTTATATATGCATTTATGTGTTCTACATACTAGAGTCTTGCTAAATACAATCATTCTATGTCAATTTGTTCTGTATTCATGCAACTAAATGCATCTAGTATTATAAAAAGTCTGCTTCTACTCAACATTCACACTCTTTTTTTTTAGTTAACATCATTCCCCAAAAATATGCTGTATAATACTTATTTATATAGCACTTCCTTAGCCTTAAGTATTTAATTAATTAAGACATGATTCAGAGTGAATGGAATGATGTGCATATATTTCATGCAAATACCACACTAGTGTGTAGAAGCAAAGTGAGTATGCACAGATTTTGGTACCATGGGTTAAAGAATCATTTGGAATCAATTTCTCACAGATATTGAGAACTAAGAGAACAAGGTGTGCAGTTTTTTTTTATATCATAGATTATCTTTGCACAGAAGTTGTTACTTTTAAGTTCAATATAATATAGTGCACTGGTTTATTTTTTGCTTCTATTTTATATCAAAGAAACCATTGCCAAATTCAAATTCATGATAATTTATCAGTTTGCTTTCAGGTTTTAATTTTAATTAAATATATTTTATATAATATTTATTATTTAAATTTAGAGAAAATACAATAAATTGTTTATGTTTTTATATTCTCATGATAATTGTCTAAAATTGATCATTCATATTGTCCCTTACTTTATACTAAACTTTTTCTTTAAAAAGAAAAAAGGGAAAGGAAGGCAATATTTGCACAGATGGAAAACTTTTAGCTATTTGATACTCAAATGTGGTTTTGATCCAGTAATTCAGGTCCTGGTCTTTGTTTTTTATTACCCTACCTTCTCAAAATACTAATAAAATGGCATTTTATGGTTGAGAATGTGAATGTGTGTTTTATGGGGAATATTATCGTATTATTTTCTCATTGCCTATATGATTTCACCCTTCCTTCCTTCTTCTTCCCGCCAAGGTAGAAAGTTTAAGAGACATTTACTGTTTCTCTGGCCTCTGGTTGAGCTTAATTGAAAAATTTGAGGAATGTCTGAAAGTGTTAAAAGTAGATTTTGGGTATTCATTTGTACTGATTTCTCACCCTGGTTGGACTAATTGTAAATATTCAATCTTCTTATGCAAAAATATCTTCCACTGGAAGAGCTTCCCCCTTTGTTCTCCATGATCCCTCAACACTACACTTTTCCAGCTGCTCATCCCTTTTTCAAGTCTGCATTTGTTACAATAACACCATTTCTAGCACATCAGTTAGCTTAGTATCTATGACAAATAAAATACAATTGCTTGAAATTCCTGTGACAGTTTGTCATATTACACACTTCAAATATAAAGAAAAAAATTAAAGAGAACATGCTATGTGAATGCACTCTGATGTGAATCTGTTATGGAAACTTAAATTTTAAACAGCCTGACTTAGGAAAAGATTTATAGATAATCCTATTTTCACCTTTAATAAACACATTGTATAAAAGTTATCTAAGATCTTAAAATTGGAGGTTACTGCTTAATTACTCAGATGAAATAAGACATACAAATTTTATGACCTCTGATAGTTTCTATCCTGTACTTTTGGACTTTTGTCATTTCAGGGTGGAAAGAGTGAAAAGAGGTCTTTGGTTATAGTGCTAGTCTCATATAGTAATTCCAAACACGAAAGTCTCTTGCAAGAATATCTTTTTATATGTCAATTAGATAACAAATAGTTAAGTGGTTAGAAAATTCAGGATGCTAGCTAGTTGTCCTAAAGACAGAGAGATAAAATAGAGTATTGAAAATTGAAGCCTAACCACCTGACTCTGAGGCTGACTTAATAAACATTGGCTAAGATTTAATTATTCACGTTTTCCCTGAGAGGTCTCTCAAGAAATCTTAAGCAATGGTGTTTAGAGTGCTTCATGGTGAATATAACCCAGTTCCTTAGAGGCAAAAGCCTCCGTAGTTTTGACCTCCTGAGTACTTCCTTATCTGACTTTTTGTGAATCCATTATAAAATTATTTAAATATGATGAATTTTTAATAATGGATTCAGCATATTTTAGAGTTCTGAAAACCAGTAAACTAAATTTTCAAATTTTGCAATATGGTTTTGAGAATTTCCAGTTTGTATACATATGTCTATATGTATGAGCAACTTATAGATCCAGTTTGCAATTGGATTATTGAGTTGGGCAGCCTGTGGAGGTGTGTCCTCATTCTATAGCATCTGATATTAATTCCAAACAGATAGTGTCCATGTCAGTTACATTTTGGGACATACAAAGTGTAAAAAGGAATAAACAATTCATTGGTATAGAAAAAGACATGCTTTTCTTATCTAAAGAGTGTTCTGTAGAGAAACATAGCCTTTCTATTAAATCGCATATATTCTTATGATAAAGTAATGGGTGAATATGTGTTATAATTTCAATCTACAATATCTCCCAAAGGTCCAAATGTCGAAGATTCAGTCCATAGCTTGATATTTATGGAAGGAGATGGGATCTTTAAAAAAGACGAGTCCTGTTGGGACAGTATCTTACTCATTTATCTATTTCAGGGACAAAATATCTGCCCACAATCTAAAGAAACGAAGATCAGTTTTGGCTTCACATATTCAGATTTAAGTCCATGAATAGTCAAGCTGCTCTAATGCAAAAAAAAAAAAAAAAAAAATGGCAAAAGTAAAAGAGCGTAGCGGTGGAAAGCTGTGTATTACACAGCAGCTGAGAATCAGACAACACCCAACCCCTTTAACCACGAATCACTTTCTAAAAGCATATGACACCAACAATGGGCTAATCCACTAATATGTATAGCATCCTCATAATTCAATAACATTTCAAACACATGAGATTTTTGAAAGATTATTTTAAATTTAAACCATAATACACTGTCCCTGTCCACAAAAGACACATGCCTATCTTACCATACAAAATGCATTTGGTTCCACTCTAAGGGTATCTAAATTTTTTTTCCAGTCCCCAAACCCTATTCTCCCAAATTCTTAACAGCTACAGTACTGGTAAAATTTCCAAATCTAAAGTCTTACCTGAGATTGAAGGAGAGTTCTTAGCTGTGAGCTATGGTAAAAATCAAAAGGAAAGTTAAATATTTTCAAGATACAATGGCGCAAAGTAGATATTCCTATTGCAAAGTGGAGAAATGGGAAAATAGAAATGATTTGAGTCAAAGCTAAGTGTGAGACGCCTTAGAACCAAACATTATAATAAATTTTCTAGTTCCATGTTTGCCACCAGAGCACATGAGATGATAACTCTGAAGGGTTTGGGCAGTCCTGCCTTTATGATGCTGCTGATTGCAGCTACTGGGCTTCTCACCTGTGGTGGCTCAGATCACTTCCTTAGCATTTTCTCAGCAAATGTTTCATATTATCTTATCTTTAACTTCCTGAGATTTCTATTGCATTTTTCCCCATTTTATTTATATGTATTAGTGCAAAACCTAAGGTTTACAATGAAGTTGAGGATATTGTGCACCTACATATCTTGTCAAGGTGACAAGGACTTTCCCACTCTCCTTTTGTTCCTGTCCCTACCCACCAACCCCCCTCCCTGCCCTACCCTCCTGTTTCACTTTGTTTTTCATTTTAAGTTCCATAAAAGTTGTGATCTGGGTCTCTCATATCAGAGAGACCATTTGATGTTTTTTTAAACTTCGTTCTCACCAATTAACAAATTGCATTTTCATGGGCACACCACATTGTCTCCCAGGCCGTCTTCTGAATCCTCTTTAAATCCTCTAATTGTATACCTCATACTCATTATACCAGCATCACACAAGTGACACCAAAGTATAAAGCTGACTCAAGCTGTAGCCTGGTCTTCATAGACCATAGTGCTATTTGTATTGAAGAACCTAAATGGTGGACCTTCAGGGAATACTTTGCTAGGTAGCCCCACACGGTATCATGAGGCTTTCTTATGAAAGCAAACTATTTTAAAGATGTTCATCATTTTATGCCCTTGATTCTGGAATTGGTAATTCCTGAGATGCCTTTTAGAAATTTTAGGAATTAAATAAATCACTGCATGATAGTCATGCATGACTTCCCCAAAAGTAGGGTACACAGAAAGCTAAGAGTGAATACTAGATATCACTACTGTCATAATATTTCCATTAAAATTTGACCTTGGTACATTAATTATAATTAGGGATTCATAATGAAAACCACTTGTTGAACATTCTGTGATAACAGGTTCCTTAGAGTCCATATCAAGGACTCTGAGCCAGTCGAATTGGATGGGTACTGTCATGAGCAACAGTGCAATCTCAAAGGCAAACCTAGTACCTATTCCTTACAATAAATTTACTTATCAAAATGCTTGGATTATATTATAAAGTATAATAAAATGCTCAGTATTATTATCAAATGTAGTATTTATTGTCTAGAATTTTTTTACTATGTATACTTTTTGATAAACATTGGAGATTAAAAATCCTGGGGCAATAAAAATAGAAAAACTTAAAGATAGTAAATTGAATTCTTAAAACCAGAAATCTAAATCATCACTCTAGGTTGTGTTCCACTTAAGAAACATTTTGTAGTAACAGTAATCCCAAACAGGACAGTATGAAAATGTCTTGATGAGTTAAACACAAAGCAAAAGAAAACCACATAAAAATAGCAGGCAGAATATTATAATACAATAACTTGTATGAATTCTAATATTCTCTACTAGTAAAGAAACAAAGAATGTTTGAAGATTATCGTGACAGAAATTCTTACTTCTAGAAAAAAAAAATGTGTCCGATTACCGAATTTGGGTGTTACGTATTTTGAGTATTTCTTTCAATCTGTCTCTTTAAGAGCACTTTTGTTAGAAGACGACTGACCTCAGTGTAGATGTTTCCTAAATACGATGCACTTTGATCTATTCCCCTGCACACATACCTTTTTCAGACTTTGTAAAACAAAACCGCCGGGGCATCCTAACAATCAGCAGTAAAGCTTTCTGCGACTTAACATACTTAAAAATTCCTCTGGTGATATTTCACCTTAAGTTTTAAATAACGGTATTAGTTTGAACAGTGGTTTACCGTGTTTCAATGCTTTGCAAGAGCAAATAAGAAGATGGGCAAATATCGTTTCCTCTATTCAGTAAAAACTTTCTATGAGAAAAGATATAAACACACACAATATCTGTTTGGTGAAACCCTTTTTTGATGACAGAATATAGTTTATAAGAAAAAAGCAACAAGAAAAATAAATACAGAGAAACCTTAATGGGAGGTCATGTAATTAAAAATGGGCTGGGAAAGAAAAGGGACGTTTACGGGTAATCCATCCATAGAGTACACGCATTGCCTGGTGTGCATTGAGTATGCCGGAAAAGGGAGCAAGTGCTAGAGATTTTTGTAAGGTTCATTTTTTTTGTTTGCTTTAGATCAGTTTTGATTTATGTGTTAAGTTTCTCAAATATATTACAGATCTTTATTAGTATTTACTTGATGCCAAAGTTATTTCTGATGGATAATCTTTGCCTCGATTAGAAATTAAATTTTTAATACATTATTGTATTTTTAAATATTTTCCATTTTATTAAAATCTATAATCGATAACATAATATTTACACAGGACTTGAGTATTTTGTACACATATATATTGCGTCAGAATCACAAACCTTCTCTCTCTTTTTGAAACTCCCATGCACTACCCCTCCTCCCTAACTCTGATTATCTGCCTATGTATTTCTATGAAATGTGTGTATCTTGAATTTCTCATATTATAAAAATCATCAGATATTAGATCATCATGCTCAGTGAAGAGGGGCAGGCAAAGAATGCCAAAAACATTTTCAAAGATACTAAAGAAAGATACAAAAGAGAGCCATGTTTAATATTCTTAAACGTGATATTTCCTTAATACTTAGGATTATTCTACATAACCAATTATAGCTGTTCTTCTCAAACAAAATGTTTGTATGTCCTGTTACTTGCTCAGACACCAGGGCAAAGATCTTTGTCAGCAGAAAATCTACAATTATTTTCATTTTTTTCTCTACTTCCGGCCACAATAAATCCAATCATATGTTTTAGATTTATATTAAATTTTTGTGTATGATTTCAAGGAAGAAATATCATTTTAATTTAAGGATCTACTACTTCCCCATAGGTTTAAGATATAAATACACAACAATAGCAAAACAATTAGAAATGTATTAAATATCAGACTTTTTAAGTAGACCAGTTTATTTAATCTTTCATAATTTTCTCACTTAAATTTGAATATTTTAACTAAATATGACATTTTTTCTAAAACAGCCTTTTATCACATTTAAAGGGGTTACCTTCTAGTCTATAATTAAACTACATGTTAACACAGTGACACTCTTGCATACCACTAAAAGAAACCTCTAATGTGTATATCAAGAATACAAACATCCATCAGTGCTGGTGAGGCTGTGGGGAAAAAGGAACCCTCGTGCACTGCTGGTGGGAATGTAAACCGGTACAACCGTTATGTAAAGCAGTATGGAAGTTTCTCAAAGGACTGGAAATAAATATCCCCTTGGATCCAGCAATACCACTTCTAGGAATTTCCCCCCAAAATTTAAAAATAACATATAACAAAGATAAATGTATACCTATATTCATAGCAGCACAGCTAACAATACTAAAATGTGGAAGACATGAAAGTACTCATCAATGGACCAATGGATACATAAATTGTGGTATTTGTACATGATGGAATGCTACTCATTGATAAAGACAGATAAGTTGGAGGCTTTTGTAGGTAAACGGAGGCAACTTGAGACCATCATGCTTTTAAAATGGGTTACATAATGCTTTTGACCACAGATTCTGCCTCATTACCATACTAAATCATGCTTAGTGAAGTGAGTCAGAACCAGAAGGTGAAATATTGAACGATTTCTATGATATGAGTAATCCAGATCACAACTATATTTCATACAACATACTGCGGAGAAGACTAGGAACTGAAGTGAAGGGAAGGGAGTGGGAGGGTCGGAAAGGGAGAGAGGAAGAATTTGTAATTTCGTCATGATACGTATATGCACCAAACACTCAAGTTCAATGTAAACTTTATGCATTACACTTATGCATATTGATAAAATGGGGAAAAAGAGACACCTATAATGCATTTTATTAAATCTAAAGAATTAGATGAGAACAGGAAACTTTTGTGAACCAAAGCCATTTAACTTTTTCAAACTTAAGTTCATATCTAGGATAAAATGTATAATAAGAAAATAAACTATACTTTGAGCAAAATAGTCATAAAATTCTACCAGAAAAAATATTTACTAATTTTTCCTTATATTGTATGGGCACATATCAAAAGTACTTGACAAAATGAAAATATTTGATTAGCCAATATGGTTTAAGCTCCTAATTATTCATTTTCTTTGGGTATATACAAGAGCTTGGAGTTTCAGTTTGGAATTTGTCATTAAAATTTTAACCTAGGTTTTCTAACATTGAGAGATGATGTTAAAAATTAAATTATATTCAAACAGCAGAAGTGTCCACACTCACATCAAAGATATGTGTACTTGAACAGGATACACATAATATATAATATATAAAGAATGCCTATTACACAATGTATATCATTATATTGGTATATTATTAGAGCTTAATAAGATAATAACATATAAAATACCAATTATATAATCATACCATGTTAATATAATAGACACAATAAATGTCATATATCATTTATTATATGTTGTGAAACATTACAATATACATAAACATACATGCATATACATGCATGCAAATTTATATGTATACTTGCATATACATAAATGTGTGTAGATACATGTATACATACATGTATGCATACAGACATATCATATATTTATTACATATATATTATATATACATATATACATATATAATACCTAATCAGTCAAGGGTATGCTTTGCAGAAAACAAGCCTTTACCTAATTAAATGAACTGATTTTGATAAAAGAATGACAGTCAAGGGCTTAAAAGCATCTCTAGTTATAATCAAAAGCAAACAAGTCAAAGACCTTCATGGCCAAGTAGTTGATAAGATCCAAGTAACTGTTGCTTTCACTTGAAGGTGTCAGGATGGGAGATAAGCAGGCTTTGGGTGTGGAGTCCTACAGGAGAAGATAAAGTCACTGGGACAGCTAAGTACTTGAATTAATGCCTTAAAAGCAGTACTAAACATCTGAAAATGGTGAGTGCATGTTTTAAAGTTCACTTTTTAACATATTATTTTAAAAGGCAAGAATATGTAGTATTATCAATGAAGATTGAAAGTGTGAAATTTGAAGTAGAATTTTGCTTAAGATGCGCATTCCTTATGTGTATTACGAATGATACTTTAGACTCTAAATCTAATTGTGTCTCTGAGAGAGGAGATGACAGTCACATCGGGAACATGGGCAGAAAGACATTTTAAAAATTTCAAGTTATATATTTCTCCCATTTTGTTGATATGTATAAGTGCAAAATTTAAGGTTTATAATGAAGTTTAGCATTTTGTGCACCTGCAAATCTTGTCAAGGTGACAAGGACTTTCCCACTCTCCTTTTGTCCCTCTCCCCTACCCACCTTGCCCTCCCTCCCTGCTACCTCCTGTTTCACTTTGTTTTTCGTTTTAAGTTCTATAAGAGCTTGGACGTTTTTACAGGCAAATGGAAGAAACTTGAGAATACCATGCTCAGTAAAGTGAGTCAGAAGCAGAAGGTGAAACATCGGAGGGTCTCTCTGATATGAGAGACCCAGATCACAACTCTTCAGAATAATTCTTAATCTTCACCCTTCTGCTTTCGGAATAATTCTTGCTCTTTCACCACTCTTGGCTTTACCATCAAATTAATGCAAACCACAACCTCTACTAGACTAGCAAACTCAAGTTGCCCTACAACGCCTTTGCTCAGCTTGAAGCAACTATGGACATGATAACTTCACCCTTTTGCCAATAACTTGACTTTCCTGGTCCCTCAGAAAAGTTGCGGTCATTAAAAGGTTAAATTGCTAGCATCTGCGTTTCTCAGATGCAATTCTGCCCAATGTTTGCTCTACAATCAAGCCTATAACTCTTCCTGAGGACACATCCTTGTTAACTTCGAAAAGGCTAAGTAATGTTTACCTCCAGAAAAAAAGAGCTACATAATTTAAGATAATTAAAAATTCCATATTTTAGATTTTCTTCTGTTTTAAAACTATAAATAGGGAATGAGCAGCAGTTTATTGAAATGTGTTATTTGAGAAACCTTAAGTGCATGTTCCCAGGCTGCTCACTCATATTTATCTTTAGAATAAACCATCTATTAAACTCTTTAAGATGAAACTAACTTTTTTTTGCACCGACACAGTAAAGAATTTTCTGTATTTATGACTGCCAATAACTTGCAAATTGTTACATTATTAAATACAGAATAATATTTTGTTTCAGTGACCATTGTTATGAAAGGTTGCTTGTCAATATGTGATGCCTTTTTGATGCATATATATATATATAAAATTTCTGCTTTCCTATTTACATTTTAAAAATAGCAGCTCTGTCTCTGCCAACATTATGACATTAGGTTTCTAGAATTTTAATACTGCAAAATAATTTGTAGGACAGTATTTTTCTCTTGTGACTAACATTTTTGAAAGATTTAGGGAGAAATAGCCACATTCAAAAACTCTCATTGCCTTAGGCTGTTTCTTTCTGTTTGAATTACGGTGACTATTGAAATGTACTACTTTTGCTCCTATTAATTTTATTGTGAGGAATTTGGAAGAAAGAAAAAGACATCAATAAAAAAGTTCAGAATTTATCTTGTAAAGCTACCTGCTAAGAGAAGTAATATCAAATTCTCAGGCTACATTTACTTGTAAATTTGATAGGTATAGCACTAAAATGCAAAATAATATTTGTAGGAGTGGTAAAGTGTTTATCCCTATACTCTGAAGGTAACATTTGCCATTTATATATCTTTACCAAGAAAATCTGAAACATTGTAGAAATTTAAAACACATCATGACTCCAGACTTTTGGACTATCACCAAACTTTGCTGTCTGCTTTCTTTAGTAAAAACTGCCTGATTTCCTGAGGAAAATGTGAAGTTGAAATATTATTTAAAACTATGTAAGCACTCTGGGAAGCAGCCTGAAACAATTATGAATTGGAATATCTGACTTTGATAAACAAAATTTACCTCTGTTGGACAACAACGGTAGGAAAGTAAATCTTCTCCATTGTTTTAAATAATAATCATCTTATGGAATTTTAAAGAATCAAATATTTTAATACTTAAATCCCTTGGACTATCATCTTCCCCAATGCATGTAATATTTTTATTGATTAAAAATGAAATTGATGACATAATATTTTAAAATATTCCAAATGGATGCTACCCACTGTTAAAAGCATTACATTTAATAACATTTAATCTTCGCAACAAGAATTTGAGTAATAATTATTGTTATCTTTACTTTATAGAAGGAAAAGATGTCATAAAATATTAATATATTGTCCAAGGTACATTCTAATAAGAGGCAAACTCAGATTTAAAGAGAGGTATCATGGCTTTATACACTTTTTGTGAAAGGCTTTGTAATCTGTTTGCATAGGTTGCAAAATATGAACAGACAAAAATACTATTATAAAATGTATTTCTTTAGTGTATTCCATCTAAGTAATAAATTGCATTCCAAAATATATTTTAAGGAGATTTTATCTAGAAAGAAACTACTTAACAGAGATTATTGTAATATATACATACAGGAAAAAAATTTACAGAATTACTTGGATTATGATCATAGGTTGCTCTCCTATGAGAAATAATACCATATTATAACAATAGTTAAAACAGAATGCAAGTTACATTCTCATTAATGTAATCATTAAGAGATATGGAATTCAGAGGTGATATGGCAACGCTATACATAAGACAGGGACTCGGCATCATTTCGCCTCACTATTCAACAATACTTGGGCTATGGTGTTCATTCTCATTGGTCAAGATAACAACCTCTGTTAGTAAACAAACTCTGAAGTAACAGCAAGGCTCTCAGGGATGTCCTCTTATAGCAATAGTGATGTCGCTAAAGCTGAATCTTGACTTTTGTTGCATAGTCGCATACAACTAGCAGCAAGGCTGGAAGTCAAGTTTTCAGCAAAATAGGTAATCTTTATAAATGGAACATGAGAGTACATCAAGACGTGATGTTCAGTTACTCTCACGATACACACCCACAGATGTACTCTCTGCTGTCTAACTGCTGACACAAGAAAACCCCATCTATTTAAGTGATTGATGTTGTCGCTAAAGAAAATATAAGCGCACAACTCTTTTTAAATAACAAAATTTTAATATATATAAACATATACATGCATACATATGCATACTAAACTATATACACACCACTATATGTGCATTTTTAAAATATATACAGTACATACACACACACACACTAGTACCGTGAGCATGTACTACAAAGTAATCTCAGAAAAAGTAACTCCAGGGGAGATAGTGGTATAATAAATAAAGACGGTGGCCTGAGAAGCAGATCTGAGAAATTGTTTTAAGTGCCAGAGGACCCATATTCTTCAAGAACACTATTTATCTGAACTGAAGGTTTCAATTTATATTCCTTGTCGACCATCAGCAATGAAACTATTCTTTGTTGGTATAAAACATTTTGAAGGAAGCTATACAGAAAGTTATGCCATAGAATTTTCTTAAGCTGTTTTTCAACTTGTTTTTCAATTGGATGTTATACATATTCGACAATTATTTTGTTTTGGGCAACACATATATATGTATATATAAAATATTAAAACAGTTTATACATATTTTCAGGTGGTGCAGTTGGTGGGTGGGTGAAAGGTATCTAATCACACATATTTTACTCTTTTTTAGAACACAATCATTTGCCTATGTCTTTAAATAGTAATGAGACAAAAAAAGACGGTGGAATCACAATTAATATTCTGTAAATAGAACTGAAGCCATATATGCACACAAAACAAATCAACTTTTTTTCTGCAAGAAATGTATTCTTCAGTCAGGAGAACATCATCGCTTATGTATTGTGGCTTAGAATATGCAACTAGTGTGCGTAGACCTTAGAATATAACAGCTGAAATCCCCAAGGTTGCTGTGGCAGCACAACACCATTTTCATTTACCAAAATGTGCTGAAATATATCGCATTCTGTGTGTCATTCTGTGAAAATACTTTTCAGGTACTTTATTATATTTATTGAAATATATTTCATAGTTATTCTTAGTAGAATTGCCAAATTTATGAAACAACATATATACTATGCCAAATTAAGTTTTCAGATCAAGACTTGTGTTTGTTTATTATATTCTCTATTCATTCTTACTGGGTATCTTGTATTTTATTGGACATACTTGATTCTTAGTAGATTCCTTTATGCTACTAAGATACTCTGATTCATTTTCATTTTCTTTAAGAATAATAATCTAAATTTCTACTATATCTCTGGAAATGATATAAGGCTCTATATTGGGAATCAGCAGCATCAAGACAAAGCATGTTACGAGAAACACAACCACAGATGTTTTGGTGCTCCCTGTGTCTTTTATCTTTTCTTCACTGTGGAAAATGCACAATAGAGTCAACCTTTAAAAGAGTGAAAGACTTATTTTGATTTACAGTTATAGAGGCTTAGTTCATGGTCATTTGTTGCTGCTGTAGGGAACTACTGGTGGCGTTCTACATTGTAGTTGGAGCAAGTGATGAAGGAACGCAGCTCACATGCTGGAGACCAGGAAGCAGAGATGAAGGACAGCTTCAGCATCCCAAAGCTTCTTTTAGAACATCTCCCTAAAGGCCAAGCTTCTGCCTGCTAAGCCATATCTTGTAAGTTCCGCTTCCCCACGACGATGCCATCTTTGGAAACAAGCCTCAACCCATGGGCATTTGAGGCTCATTCTACATCCAAAATCTGTAATTAGTCTTGTGAGGAAACTAAGTTCTCATTATACAAATTTTGCTTTTCAAATGTTTAGAGTCCTGTCACTTATTTTTTTAGGAAATCGTGAGTCTTTATAATGCTCAGAAATTTAAAGAAATAAATTACCCTCTGTTTTAGTTTATGTTGCTCAAGATAGAAATTTAAAATACAAGAAATTGGATCTTCTCATTGTCACAGACTGTTGCTGATAACGTCCCTGTTGTGGAGCATACCACTTTGTCTTTTGGGTTATAAAAATCTTCCTCCATAATTTCCCATTACACATGTTGCGCAGATCGGTCCTCAATCCTCGAGAGTATTTTTGCTTTATCTCCTTGATAATAAAAGAACATCAAGAAACACATTCAGAGTGTGATGAGTCTGAATTATTTTATTGAAATACCAGCATCTGGAGGATGTATGAAGAATGTCTCTTTTATGCTGCATCCAGTTCATGTTATCTTGTTTTTAGCGAATTCACTAAAAATGGAAGAGCTGTTATCATCAGGAGTCTGTTTTGGTTTGTGAAAATATTTCTTAATTCTGAAAAAAGGAAAATAAATATATTTTTACTCATATTGCAAATTAAATGTTTATGGCTAAAACTGACTGAGATAGAATTGTCCATAACTATTGCAGTATATAGCCTACTATGCTGAAAAACATTAATTCTTAAGCAAACTTTTATGAATGGTCTTAATTTTATATTTAATATTTTCTTTCTTAAATAAGAGACATTGTTCAGGTATGGTGGCTTGTAATTTTGGTACTCTTGAAAACTGAAGCAGAAGAGTGAAAAGTTGGAGCCCACTGGGGCAACTTAGAGGCTTAGTGAACCTTATTATAATTTTAAAAATTAAAAATTAAGAGATGAGGATATAGCATATTGCCAAAAACCCTGTATCCAATCTCCAGTACTGAAAAACAAGAAAATCAAATATAGAGTCCACTCCAGAAAAAATTGTTATTTCTGAAAATTTGAAAAACAAAAATAATAAATGACATCTGTGACCCATTTCTTTTCTGATAAACTCAGAAAATCTTTTATTCTCACCACTTCCAATCTTGTTAAGGATACAATATGGCTTTGTCATCTGTTAGAATTTGGTTAGGTTACATTTGCTTTCCAATTTCTATATTTTGAATTATATCTATTAAATATTGGGACACTGAAGAGTCCTGTAGGGGTTTGCTTAAGTATACAAATGGTCTTGTCCTCATGTACAGCATTATACAGAAATAACCTTATCTGTGAAGTTATTTAATATTAGTTTTGTTCACACTTAAGAGAAAGATTTTTGTGATATTCTCAACATTGCTTTAAGTATTCTAATACAGGAATGCCATTTTCCTATGAAAATGTTTCTAGATTCCAGAACTCTTTTTCTAAAAGAAAGGTTTAATGGCTGTTATATAACCCCAAAGCAAAGAAACAAGAACTAAGTGTGGTAAAATAATGCAGACTTTAAAAATGTATCTTAGGAACAGTGATAAATGCTATTATTGTACTTGAAAAAGAATGTCTTTGGATATTATATTATAATAGATGATATGTTAACCTATTCATAATTTAGAACTTTTAATGTAATATGCAAATATTTTGTATAGATGTTATTACACCTTATTTACAAAGTTCTAAGTGAAGCCAGTTGTGGTGGCATACATTTATAACCCAGTCCTCGGGAGGCTGAGGCAGAAAGATGAATGAATTTAAGGCCACTCTAGGCTAAACAGCTATGTACGGAGTTCAGGACCAGCCTGGACTACAGAGTGAGTCCCTGTCCTAAAACAAAACAAAACGACTAGACGAAGAACACCTACATGGTTTGAGTATTTTAGAAATGCCTTTCCCAATCATTTAAGTAGTTTCAGTTTTTCTTTCTGCATTCCAAATCTGCTGATTTGGAATCAGACGGTTCCAAATTTTCTGATTTTATGAATACAATAAAAATGTCTATCAGTGTTAATTTACAAGTAGATAAAATGAAGTAGATATTCTCAGGTGTGAATCTCTATTTAGGAATTTCATGTAAAAGAATTCTACTAACATATGTGTTAGAGAATATTTGCCATCATATAATTTCAGATCATTTATTTTGTCAAATATCTTCCCTTGCCTCGACATGGTATTGGACACAACAAGAACAAGAGGTTTAATTTGGCTCACATCACCGATTTTCTGATTTAGGAAACATTCAATTTCAATAAAAGAAAAAGCATTTCACTACCATTGTTTGCTTCATTTTACTCCAGCACACTTTATGAAACTAGAGCACACCCAATCGAGGTTCAGTTAAAATAAAAAGCAAAGCAAAATATTGTAAAAAGAAAACAAACACTCTTCTAGGAACAGAACTTGTCTGTCATCATAATGTAACAAAAATGCTAGTGTATGAAGACCAGTACAGGATAAGGCTTGAAGAATGTGAATTACCCATCACAACGGTGCCCTAATTTACGTAGGACTCCCCGTGTTTTCATTGAAATGCATCTTCCTTTTCCTCAGCAGCCCATGGGTCTTCTACTCTCTTCTCATTGGATCTTCTCCCTTTGTGATGAAGTTCTCTAGTCACGTTTGTCTTTTTATGTGTGCTGGCTACCCTTAGTGTGTAAGTTTACCAAAACTGGTGCAGACAGAAGGGGTAAATAAAATAATGGGTTAGCCACAACGGACGAAGATCAATGTTGGACTTTGAAGGCCGGCCACCAGATGCAGCTGTGTGTGCTACTAACAAAATTCCCAGATAACTCATTTGCTAGCAACTGTTCTGCTACAGCATGTACATCAACTCTTAAACTCGCTATCAGGTGGCACTATATGACGTATAAAGATCATACGGTCTGACAAAGACTCACTGTAACTCAGGAGGAGACTAGAACATAAAAGTCGTGGGAAGGAGGTTGAGAGAAGTTGGCAAATGTCTGACGGCGCGGGACTGAGAAGGGAGCTATTTGTCTGTAACGGGTAGGATATCCTTCTAGACCAGCCTACACCAAACGGGTGTCCTCCGTGGCTTATTGGGGCTCTTTGGCCAAAAAAATATTCCCGATTCTCAGATAATTTTCTACAGCAATCACAAAGAAAATAGTGGACAGCTGTAGAGGGGCAATAGGGAGCAGATCTCCAGCTCCTGTCAGATAATCATTAGCATTAAAACCTAAAAGGAAGAAGAACTCTGATGGCAGCTCACGTTCTGCTCGAAGCTCACCTGTCCCAGCACCCCGTCCTTCCAAGGCCACAGATTTTTATTGGTCTGCAATCAAGGGGTTGGGTGCTCCTCTTCCAGGGCTTCTCTAACCTTCATTTCCAAACTTCTTTCACAAGCTGGATCTACAAGTTTCTAAAACATGTAGTAAGGTTGAGTCACAACAATGACCTCCATCCTACTATGTCATTTTTTTTTGATTAGTTAGCCATCTTGATGTTGCACACCATGTCCAACAAGCAAAACTTAAAAGATAACAGATTTAATTTGGCTCATGTGTATTAAAGATTTCTGCCCATGTTTAAATGGGTCAAAGGCAGAAATAATCATTGCTGAAAGTTGTGGAAGAACAATGCTGTTCAGTTCATGATATCAGGAAGCAGAGCAAAGGAAGTGTGGCAGAGGAAGAAGGGAGGACCCCTGCATGGCATGCCTGCAGGACACTCCCAGACCCACCCAGAAAAGTCTGCCACCAGTGATGCCAAGAAGTTTGGAATCCAATCAAGTTTACACTGCAATCACATCTACAAAATTAATGAGTGTTTAGCTAAATGTTGATTTTATGTAATATAAATATCTATTTTACAAGGGGAATTATAAAAAATACTAATGCAAGGCAAAAATTCAATCAAAATCACTACAAGTTCATTTGTATTGGTGGAATTTTAATAGCATATCCTAATGAAAAATATGTATACAATTAATATTTTTACTATTTTAAATTACAAAGTGCTAGTTATTACTGTCATACCCGCTATAAGGCCATGATTTCATTGTTTATTATACATTGATCAACTGACAGTACAAGCTACTACATGCTATAGGCACTCACTTGTGTGATGAGGATACCGCCAGGGCCTTCGCACTGAGCTACATCCCTTGTCCATTTTGATTTTTGAGACAGAGTCTCTAAATTGCAATTTTTCCAAAGCTGGTCTCAACATTGTGATCTTCTCATAGAAGGCTAAGATTTCAGGGCTGAGCCATCAGGCCTGGATAGCGTTTAAAATTTGTAAATATAATATGCCTTGGAGAAGATACAAATTAAGAGTTACATGAACCATAGAACAAGCTAAAATGAGCAATCTCAATAACAAGAATAATTTTATACTTGAGACTTTAAATCTAACATAGGAAAATATGTGAAGAATGAATATATTAGGAATAGGCCTGAAAAAGTCCTTCATATCCATATATATATATATATATATATATATATATATATATATATATATATACTATTTATATATAGATATAGGTATACATATTTTAAAAGTTATGAGGGGAGACAGGTTGTTATGATATTGACATGTCAGAAAACAAGTCAGCTCAATTTACTGCTAGTCGTCCAATATTTTTCTGCACCTCTGACAGAAAACTGTCAATACTTTTAGCCTAAAAGCAAAGATAAAAAGAATTGTTTCTAAATATTTATACTAATACATTTGTATCTGACATAATTCACTATATTATATTGTTAGTGAAGAATTCACATGAAATAGATATATTCTCAACTGAACTGCTTTAAGTCTTTTACTGTTAAACTCCTTTTTCTTATGTGCATACATATACACAAACGCATATACAATGTTTAAATTACATATATGTAAGATTTCTAAGTTGTTTTGTGTTTCAAACGCTAATAAAAAGCAAATACCACTGATATTTACTCTTTAAATTTACTCAATTTGATACTATTAATGGTGTATCTAAAATAATATTAGTAACATGCGATTGGTTGATTTAGTTTTGCTTCTTTTTACTATAAAAGAAATAAGTCAAATTTATTCTAATCTGATAAAAGAAGAGTCCTATTGCTATTAATTAATTTTGTGGCTAAAATTATCTACATTTCTTTTACTGCGAACCTTTTTATTAAAAATGCATTTATTTTTAATATAATTTTGAGTAGATGTCTTGACATTTTCGTATTTTCAGAAGACTTTCTTCATGAACAAGCTGGTACTCTTGAATTTGAAAAAAACACTAATTTTTTCACTGAAATTTAATAAATCTTTCTTTTACAATATTCATTCTGGCACTTGGTACTATGTGCATCAAATAAATTTAAAGTCATCCTGGTAGCACTGGAATTACTAATGAGAGAAAATAGTGATATACAATATTAAATAACCTGGGATTTCAATTTTTCAACATAAGCAAAATTTCTTTTAACTTCTTCATTGGAATTCAAAGTAATTATTTAATATGGTAATTTCATCATCACTTTCAAATTCACTTTTTTTCTAGATGGTCCAAGAATAATACTTTCTTATTTTGATCTCTATTTTTTAGCTACTTAAGATTTTTTCTTGCTTTAGAATTTGTGTAATTTCCTTGTTTCTTTGTTTCTTTCTTCTTTCTTCCTTTCTCTTTGTTAAATGTTTTGGACATTTTGATAGAATTGAATCAAAAACTGAATTTCCTGAGAAATTCTAGAAATATATTTTTGCTAGTCCTCAGAACTAATACAATTTTGAATTTGTGTCCTTAGGCCTTCTAGAATACTTGAGCAACTGAATTTCCATTTATAATCACAGGAAGATATGAGACTGGTAGTGTTTGAAATTTGGGTTGGAGAAATGAGCATGGTATGTCTGCAAGGTAGATTCAAGCCCAGAAGCAGATTTTTCTCTATCAATAGTCATATGGGCATTTGTGGTAACTTATACTGCCTTCATCAGAAAAACTTTCAGCCATTTTACTTATTTTTTTAAAATGAGGTTTGAGAAGATATTTCTGAGAAGGAAAATGTATGAGATTTTTTTGTGTGGTCAGGTGTGCACAAATCTGTCTGATTATAGTAAGATAGAGATCAGGAAATTTCCTTCTTGATTTGTATGCATCGGCTTTTCGTTGTTTCCCTTAAAAGTCACATAAAATTTCATAACTAAAAGAAAGGTCCAAGCAAACATGTGAAGTAATCATCACAGAGTTGTACTCATAAATTTCTCTTCTGGATTGAATATATATATATATATATATATATATATATATATATATATATATATATATATATATATATATATATGTGTGTGTGTGTGTGTGTGTGTGTGTGTGTGTGTGTGTGTGTGTGTGTGTATGTGTGTGTGTGTGTGAGTGTATGTATTCAAAAACTTTATACCATTATAGCAAGGCACACCGTATCTACTCTTTAAATACAGAGTTATTAATTTGCCCATGCTGAGCTTGAATTTGCTATTCTCTGACCTTACCCACCCAGTGTGCTAGAGTCAGGAATCTGTGTCACCAGGCCCAGCATTCTATTTTAGTTATTGTGCAAAATGCTTTCATTATAAAATTTATATAGACAAAAATAAATTCTCTAGGTTATTCCTGTGCACATTTAAACTAAAATGCTGGAGTCTACAATACTACAAGTATTATATAAATGATCATTGCTATGGTATGGACCTTGAATGTCCTCAAAACCTCATGTATTTGAAACTTCGTGTTATTGGGATGTAGGACCTGGCTGGAAGAAGCAGATGCTTGTGCTATGGATTTAGGTGTCAGGTAATGAGGGAGGTGCAACACACTGTTGAGGAGGGCAACTGACAGCTTAAATTAATTAAATAATAGAAGAATAAATATTGTCATAATTTCTTCCTGAGAAAGCTCTAACCTTGCTTATCTCCAGAAATCAGCTTGGTTCCAACTTCACTCAGTTTCTTTCTTCAATTCCCTCATCAGGTCTCCTGCCCCTGCCACGTGCCTTCCCCTTTGCTGACCATTCCCCAAATGGACTATATTCTGAAACTGTGAGCTAAATAAATATTTTCTCCCTTAAAATGTGTATGTTGGGTATTCTGTCACAAGTACAAAAAAGTCACTATGACAATCATAATGTCTATGATGATTATAGGACTATGGTCCAAGCTAGATCAAGGATGTCATCTGTGTCTTCAGATCTAGAAGTGTTCTTACTGAAAAAAAAAACTATTGGTGAAAACTGTGAAGTGTTTCGGGGAAGGCGATTCCTTGAGTTAGTTGATGTTCCTTAAGGAAAATAACTGATTCTAAAATTAGTGATAGGAGACGTTTTGTTTGAAATTGAAATGTAAGTATTTCATTACCACGTGCAGCTCTACGCTTTCCATAGCATCAGTGTATTAGCCAGATAGATCTAATAAAATAAAATACTTCCAGGAATTAATTTTTAAAGAGAAAAAGGTTATTTAGGTCACAGGTCTGAATGTTTCAGGACATGCCAACTATGTGAATTCATTTCCGGTGTATGGTGGCAAACATAGAATTTTTGGAATTTTATGGTAGAATTATTTATAAGAATGAAAGTGTCTCATTTCAAGCCAGTAGAAAAGAGACACGAGAATCCTTTAATTTCTTTTGTAGGGTATCTTTGTTACTTATTTGTTGGTGGGATGGAATAACAACATTCACAATTCAAGAGATGGAAGATTTTACTTTAGGTCATTATTTTATTTTATTTTTTTTTTTATTGAACCAAAAAAGGAGAAAAGAGAAGCCCTTGTCTGAAAGCCTAGACAAAAATAATAATAATAATAATAAAAAATCAGACACACATCAGAGAAAGGAAAGAAAAAGAAAAGAATAAAAGCTGCTAGGTGGGAAGTCAGGAAGGAACCCAAGCAGACCTCCCTTAGGGAAATAAAGAAAAATAAACAAAGAGTAGTTCTTAGTAGAGAAGCCAGGGGGAGCTCAGGGTAGGTTTCTTCCTCCCAATATAGAACTTCTCAAACCGTCCATTGCGGGAGGCAGGCCATGGTGGCAAAGACCAGTGGGAGAAGAGCTCTTCACAACATAGCAGACAGACGTAAAGTGAACTCACCTTTCAAGTCATTCCCTAGGATTCACCCATTCTGGGTCAAGATCCAGTGTCGCGCCCCACCTCTTATCAGCCCCAATAGCACTTCATAGCATCAACATACATGAGGCTTTTTGAAGGACATTTCAGCTACAAAAAAAAAAAAAAAAAAAAAGACATTTTGCTCCCAGTCTCCAAAATACTCATGCCTACCTTCTTATGCAAAACATGTTCAGTCCTTTTTTGAGAGTTATCCAAATATTACCACTCCAATATTGCTCAAAAGTCCTGTCAAAGTCTTCTCTGAGGTACAATGAAGACTCAAAGTTATGAACCTCTGTGAAAATCAATGAAAGGTTACATACTTCCAATATAAAAAGGCACAGAGCATCCATAACAGAGGGATAGAAGGATAGAAAGAAATCAAACCAACGCAGGAGTAAAACTCAACAGGAAAATATGCAAATCCTGAAGTTTCATTAAATTCTGCAGCTATTTGTTCAGCACCACTGGCAAGCTCTGGTAAGATGTGAGCTCCAAAGGGGTTGGTGGCCCTGCACCTACAGCATTACCTTTGAAAGTAGCTTTTTTCTTCTGTGCTGGTTCCATTCTCAGCCTGTGGCCTTCCTCAGAAGATAGTCTATGTTTCTGGCATTTCCAAATTTCCAGAGTCTCCATTGTACCTTAGATTGCTCCTTTACAACTCCATGTATTATTTACCTAGGGACACACTGCCCAGCCATGAAGGCCTTCCTCTGAAATGTAAGCAGAAGCCTCCATGACCCAACATTCGCACTCTGCATGCCTGAAAAGCTAGAATTGAGTGGACGTCACCAAGATTTGTCACAGGTTTGAGAATCAGTCTGGACTCCTTGGATAGTCCCTCCTAAGGCCTCAGAGTTCTTAGATGGCCGAATTCCAGCAAACACTTTTCTCTTTGGCTTGAAGCATGGCCCGGGATGCCGTTCACACATCAAGACACTTTGCCTCTGTCCTATAGTTGGTGAAGAGTGGGGTCTTCTTGATTTTTGTCACACCTTGAAGGCATTATTTTTATAGTCCTGTTTCCAAGTAATTGTCTTTTTCTAATACTAGTCTCCTTAAATAAACATGAGTTTTCTGACTTTTTCTCCAGGATTTCAGTATACAGTTGATTAAATGCTATAAACACTATGAACATTGAGGACTGGTTTGAAATTTCCTCCAAAAGATTAGGTTGTCCACCACTTTGAATATCAGTTTTAGTCAAAGTTTCTTAACAGGAGAAAAATGTAAGCACCCTTTTGGTAGAGTATATCACACATGGTTTCTAGATCAACTGCCAATAAAGTCCTCTTTCCCATCTAAAACTTATTGAGCCTGGACCTTAAGTGTACACTTCTATCAAAATCCTGGCCTCAGAGCTCCAACAAAAATTTGCTACTTAACTTGGTTTCTCTAGTCAGTATCTACAAATCTTTCCAAACTTCTTCCACAAATAAGTTCCAAAGGTTTGTAAACCACACTACCAGGTAAATTTATAGCAAAAATCCCACATCTGATACTGATTTCTGTCTTAGTTATTTACTGGTTGCTAAGATAGAATAGTCAACATCCACCACTTAAGGGAGAAAATGTGTATTTTTAACTCATAGTTTTAGTAGGTCTTACCCAGTCCATTCATTGTCTACAAACAATGGTAAAGGTACAGAGTGGACACTAGTTGGAGGCAGCTCTTTACAGCATGGCTGACAAAAAGCCCAGTGAGCAAGTGAGGATGGCACCTTCTTAGATCCTGCTGCAGTGAGCCAGCTCTTCCAGATCAAGCCTCAGTCTACTCTCTCTTCTCAGGAGGGCCCATCTTCTAGTATCGCAAATTGATATTTGACAGCATCCAAATACACGGTGACTTTTTGGGAACTTTTAGATTCAAACTATAACACAGGCACTTTAACACTGACCTAAAAACTGCCTTTTTGAAATCTCAACCTCATAAGGTTTCCACTGCCTTTCGTTGGTTCCACACTTAGGCCAACAACTTTAACCACAGAGTTTTGGGTGGACTTTCAATATCGAATCTCTAGCAATCTGCTCCTAGAACTCTAGGTTCATGATCATCTAAGGTTGCAAAATGCATTTATTCCACACTTTGAGGTCCAAAGTCTTGTCAACTCCTAAACTGCTCAAAAGTCAAAATCCAAATTATTGAATACCTAAGATAAAGTATCTTCAGTGAGCCCCTTTGAAAAAAAAGTTGCTTATAAGAAACAATAATACAGGACCAACATTTCCATTCTACAGGGTTGAAAGAAGCGTGCAGAAGCAAGGGAAGCCCAAAGCAAGAGAAAACATTTAAACTAAAGATTCATAAGCAGCACCCAGAGCACTTTTGGGAGCATAGCACTATTCCTATGTGTGTTCCAGCCTGTACAGCTTTCTTGAGCATTGTGCAAATGTAAACCTTTACCCGGTTCTTGCATATGTGACAGGCATCTTTACTACCTTCCTGGAGTATTCACTTTAGCTTCATCTTTATATTTGCAGTTCCACTAAGTATTTGGTTTTTTTCTTCCTTTTTTGGGGGGTGGGGCAGGGGGTTCTGAACCTATAGCACACTACCTTATAAGCTAGTCTTTTCTTTGAAATCAACATTGAAGCTGTCTTAACTGAATATTCTTATATCCTGTGTGTAATTATTCAACAATATCCACACTATGGCCCAAATATTTTACTCTTTTGACATCTCCCACCACAAAGTCTTAAAGCATTACTAAAATAATTTATTGTTATTATTGGCATGGTACAACAAGGATTTTTTTTCTAGTTCTTAAGATACCTCTTACTTCTAATTTCTATTAAAAACCTAATCACTGTGGGTTTTACTATCTACAGTGCCATCCAATCCCCTTAGAAATCATATATTTAGTTACACAGAACTACCTTTCAGATCTTGTCTTCTAGTTGTTCCTCCATCTCTCTGTCCAACATTCCGGTGACCCAATCTTTAACATATGGACATTCAAATGACATTCAAAAACAAAACTATAGAATATGCAAATTCACCCCCCCCCCATAATAATTATGGTTGCTGAGAAATTTACTATTCTCATGAATCTTCATATTGGTATTTGAATAGTTCACAGTTGATTTTTGATTTTGTAGAAACTGTACCTAGAATAGGCCCTTCAAGTTGTCACCTATTTCTACTTAATTTCTTCAAAGAAAATTTCATTATATTTAAATTACAAAATTCCTCTTTGGAACAAAGTTCATCGAAGTCTCTCTTGCTTTTAATGTAGAACTCAGCACTTGGATGAGCTTCACAAGTAGAACAGAAATATTTTTATACTTTACTGACCAAGGGTTCTGTTGTACCAGTGTCTCCATCCCTTACACCTTTCACAGCTTAAGTATGACCCTAAAAAGTAACTACTATAACTAAGCAATATTGCTGGTCTGTGAAATTTTGGGAATGAAACAAAGTAAAAATCTCAAAAAATCCAAGATAATTTCCTTCCAGAGCATGTAGAGTAGATACAGCATACTGGAGTGTATACTTTATGAACACTGTTTGAAAAGACACACGATAGATCACAATTATTTTAGCAAACAACTTTTTATAATGAATGGATTTAAATCTTTATCCAACAACAAATAATATCATTTATGATGCAATATGCATGAATATATATTAAAATAGCTCTGGTTGTATTAAAAGGTGGAGAATTTAGTAATCTATAAAGTATCGTTTCACCAAACTCATGTATTAAAAACTATAATTTTGTACATGGGAGATCATTAGTGAAAAATATCTTGGTGTCATAGATGTCTCATAAAGCATTAAAAAGAAATTCATTTAAGCACTACTGTATAACAAATCCCCTATCTTTGCATGATTTATCTTAACTGGTTTTGTATATAAATGTAGACAATTTTTAGAGATTTTAATGCACTTTTTTCTAATCATACTTTGTTGCTCCAATTGTCTTTAATTTCTGTGCTGTGATTAATGCTCACATTAGACAATATTCCATTGTGGGAATATTTCAAAGCTTGAATTAAATACACTTCCATTTTCTTTCAATAGGTTAAACTTAAAATTCATGAGAATGTTCTCACTGTGCTGGGATTCAGCATTATAACAGGTATTAAACAATGATATATTTCTTGCCAACAATTGGCACCTTATTCGTATTAGCTTTCTAACCCATTATATTTATTATGTTACCGATGATGGAGATTATTCTATTAGCTATTTTTCTGTTATTTGACACAAAGCCATTTGCAGTGAATACATTTAAATTAGATAAGCCCTAACATGTTACTTAAAAGACACTCGGCGAGCAATATTTTGGGCAAAATCTATTTACTTTTGTGTAATAATCTAAAAGAGAGGCTAGCAAAGAGACTAGTAAAGTTTCCCTATAAAAACCATATTCTCTTATAGTTATTCTGCTATATCACTTTAACACAACAGTGTCAGGATACAATGGCAAATACATGGTTGTGTGCCAATTATAGATTTAAAAAAATAGCAGCAGGCAATATTATTCTTGCATGTTGTAGAGGGGCCAAGTGTTGACTAGGTAGGTCTGTCATGCTCAACATAAGACTGTTGTGTTTCCACTGAATATCACCAATCTTAACCAAAATCCAAACATTTATCTTTCTTAGGAAAAGTATAGATAGAAAATCAAAACCAAAACTTTCTATGGAGAAGACTTCAATATTCTCCACTCGTGTACTCCTTGCTCCTACTTAGCCAGATACTTGATAGAATTCGGTTCAATCTGAAAACTCACAAGCATTAAGAATAACCAAGGACGGTAAGAAAAAAGAAAGAACCTGAGAATGGACACCAGGAGGGTGTGCAGACTTGTTACACAGCTTCCCTATCCACAGCATACTTCTTTTATTTCCTAGATGCAGGTCTGGCACAGCTGCAAAAAGCCCAGTCCTTTTCACACATGGATGTAGCTCACTGAAAGCCAGTTAGGAAATTACATAATTTCTCTTCAATCAAGTATTTAAAGTGAAGTAGGCACAGAAAACTGAAATAATTATCCTCATTCACAAACTAAAAAAATAGAATGCACATAGCACTCAAGCACTTGGAACAGAAAATACTGGTAGTCAGAAGTAATCTGTAAGTCAAAGTAAGCCTGTCTTCATGTAAGTTGTAGGTATAAGTTACCCCATCCGATCAATCGAAAAGTGACTAAGGCAGAGATATTGGAAACTACCTAAAATACATAGCAACACCTTCAAAATTTCACCACGGATAACAAGAACAGAAGGGGCCGGTGTGTCCCCAAGGTGGGTTATCTCTGCTTGTGGAATTTCTACCATTTGGAGAGCTACATTAAAGTATACACTGTCTACATCTGTCTGAAGCTGAAATGGGTTTTCTCTCACTAATGAATATTATTTGGAAAGAGATATTTGGAGGGAGTAATTATATACCATATATATATGGTATATGAAATCCAAATTCTAGAACGCATTGGAGACATGGGTTTGGGGAACCAATGACCTTCCATGCCCCTCCCCCATTTTTCAGGCATTCATCCCCTTCCTAGGAATTTATTGCCCTATCTTTCTATCCAAATACTGTGGTTCCTTGAATATGAGCATACTTGAGGAGAAATCAGGTTACAGATTAAAAGTACAGAGCTAGAAACTATATCCAGGCTCATTGTCTTTAAGGCTCTGAGAAATATTTTGTTTTAAATTAGGCTCATGTCCTGAAGCTGTGACCTTTACCAAATACATAATTGAAAAAATAAAGTGTGACTTTTCTTATCTCCTCTTACCTACGTCACTCTTACCTTACATCAGCAGCTGTGGCCCAGTGATTCTGCTTAGCATCGAGAAAAGCTCCTTTACCTCTTGGTGCTAGCCCAGGAAAATATCAAGATACAGCAATCAAAGTGTGTGGACTCTTGAAATATGCATATCAATTTCACACCATTGTAAGTCAACAATTTGAGCCTGTTCTAATTTGAGATAATCGGTTAGATGTAGTTGAAAATATGGTTAATGTTTAAATTTTAAAATATTATAGTAAAAGGTACATTCTTACCTCTAATCTCTGTAAAAATACCCTCACAGAGAATATACTTATCTTTTTTTTTTCTTCATTTTCTTAAGCACTACTGGAAATCCTCTTTTGTATCTTCATGTGTGTGTTTTTTGACTGTCATGTTGGCTGTGGTGCCTGCTACCTTATTACTTTACCCAAATGCAAACCGAATGTGATTTATAAAATGACTGTTTGTTACAACAACACAAAAATAGCATAGGAATGTGTGATACTTTATTGGAAATAAAATGACCATAATCTATGTTGACCTTGCAAAAAGTAGAATTTTATCTTGTGTGTAATGATTGAGGCTAGCAGTCCAGAGTTCATGGGAGATTATTTTTCATCAGCCTGTCGTCTCCATATTGTTTTTCTTTTTGCTTGTAACCATTTCCTTAACAGTAAAAATGAAAAAAGAGAATATTAAGTATCATCAAATTTTCAATTGATCTGTAGATAAATACTGGTTTATTCTTTTCTTTTTAGTTAATTTTGTCATCTTTTTCCTGGAAGCTTCAATCTCAGATAATGGTATTTTTCAATTGATAACCAAGAAATGAATGATAGAAAATTAACACATGTAGCTTGCCGTATTTTATTCTGCTTCTTCAAGTTGAGATCTTAAAACACAAAGTTCCTGTTCTATCTCTAACTCAGACACACGGCTTATACTTTGCCAATTTAAAATACTTACTAAATATGTGAGCAGAAGAGATGTATAAGAATCTCCCTCTTGCGTGTATTATAGAAGTGTGATGGAGAGTTCTTCTCTTGATGAAATAATGCTTGAGACTGAAATGAAAAGCAACCTGGGTCAGAATTCTGGCTGCAAACTGAAAGTCTTCATCCTCCAGCACTGCCAGCTGAGTCTCTGTGCTCGACGGAATCATTGCTGTGAACTGTTGAGAACCATAATTTAGAATAAAATGTTCTTCCAATTCAGAGCATTTTTCTGTAAAGGTAGTAAAGTTTTGTTACTTCGTACTAAGTGAGACTTAGACAAGAAGGTGAAGTACATTACATGCAATTGGCTAAAGGTTTGTAAATGTAGAAGGAATTCTCACTCTTGGTTATAGAACCGAGCAGATAAAAAATACTATACATGTGTTGTCAAGTTCAACTGTAACTGGCTCTCAAGTGAGAGGCCTTAACAGCATCTCTTGTTCTGCACAGTGCATTCTGGATTCACCTACGTTAGTTAATTACTCTTTGGGGAGAGGACTGGTCATCTCTTGATGATAGGAGGTAGTTTTGCAACATAGAATTGAAGTGGAATTGAACGTGGTATTGAAGTTGGGCTCCTCCCGTAACCTAGAGACTAGGAAGTGAGTTGCTACCTTTCTTGATGTTTACTGTTTAAAGACATGCTTTCTGTAGTTGTCAATCCTTTTTAAAATTATTTTCCAAATGAAGTCATGTGTATTTTAAAGAGAAGAGGAAGTTTTTAAACTGCTATCAGTTTTCTCAGTTGAATGCTTTAAGAAAAAAAAGCCTTTTGCCTTATTTTTTATTTTAGTATTTATTTATAAAATGACAGATAAACTTTCTGTGCATAACCAATTGCATTGGATTATATGCACATCAAATATATTTTTGAATGAATTATTTCTGCGAAGAGAGCTTTTCCTTTTTTTCTCACATATTTCAAAGATAGGACATTTCAATTAGGTATGAGAAATAACTCTGAGATATGCTGCACAACATGGTGACCAACAGTGTGTTGTTTTCTGTTCAAAAAAGAATGATCAGTCCCTCACTTTACATTTTCATTTGTCTTCGTAATCTTTAGTGTAATACTCTTCAGCATTAAATCTTGTTTCCTCCTAAAGCATCGGCAAATTGCTTTATGTGCAGCAAAAAAAAAAAAAAAAAAGATTTAAACTTGTAAAAGTAGATTGTTTTACTTGCAAATAATTAACTTAGTTACCATTTATCATGTTGATTTTCATAGCAGATGAATTTGGTACTGGTCTATTTTTAGAGATTAGTTAAGATCAAAGGGATTTAGATTTGATGGTTTATCCAGCACAAAACTACTCAGTAAGCATTATAACCTGCGAATGAAAGTAGCTTCATTGGAAACAACCTTGAATCATATGCATTGCTTTCTGAAACGGCAGGAGGTTTAAGAAATCTCTCCCAGTTCAAAGTATTTTATGAATAACGATAAGAAATCATCTTTGCTGGGGTGGGCTTTTTCCATGACAAAATGGCCTGCTGAGTCTCCCATAGGTTTGTAAGTGACCTTTCACTCAAGATCCAGAGTTAGCCCCTAGCCTGTTGTTCTGTAGGTAGCCCTTCACCTGCACTCCTATAAGGAAACTCAGTAAAAATCATTATTTCACCAAACTGGACTTTAGTGTAAGTGCTGCTTGGCCTGTTCCGTGCACCATCTCTGGACTGAAGAGACGTGGGCGTGCATGTCTCCACAGGAGTTATTTCTGTGACATAAAAAGGACCATGTGTTTAGTATGTTTTCTTGTGTGGAGGTATTTAGTTGTTATTTGACCCAGGAAATTTATTTTCTTATACAATTGAAAAACTTACCAAGTTCATTCACTTCTGTGAATTATTATCATTCTGACTATATCAACTCTATGTGAGATTGGGACTGTAAATAAAAGGGCTTTAGCAGTATGGTGGTTAAGGATGGATTCCTTACAAAAGCTATAATTACTGGACTTTATCATTTGAAATCCTGCATCCTAATAAGAATATAGGTTAAAATGCAGTCAGAAATTCAACCCCTCACACCACCCCCTCGCAAAAATAAAGAAAGAAAGAAAGAAAGAAAAGAAAAAAAGAAAAACCCTGAAGGGACAGACATAAATACTTGTTTCTCAAATGAAGTTCAGAGGTAAAAGAGCAGGCGGGAGCGGAAGTGGCCTAACCTACACTAATCATTTCCTCTCCTCTGCTGCCTTTCCACACGCCTTCTGCAGCCCAGGTAGGCTCAGATTCAGAGATATTGCTCCATGTATCCTGTTTGCCTTCTATAAAGAAGGACAGAAAAAAAAAGACAAAAACAAACAAAGTATCAAAAACAAGCAAAAAGAAAATCAAAACAAACAAAAACAACAATTCTTACTGGACAGCTGAGAGAGAAGTCTTCCTTGGGAAGAGTTTCACATTTTTATTTATAATATTTTTGTTGTTCAGTAACTAGCTGAAAAATATTCACACAGGAAACACACTTTATTAGTATTTGTTTTTCCACTTGAGGAAGACTTTATTTTCAAAGCATTTATTCCTAAGAATGGGAAAAGAAGTACGGGGCGTGAAACTAGAAACATAGAAACAAATGACAAAAAGTAAACTTGATGATAACACTTTGCTTAAATGATGAAATACTTATCTCAAGCCAGAGAAAACATGGCTCCCTTCTTTCTTATGTGCTTCTCACTGTAGCCAGAGGATGGGAGCAGCTACCCTCATCTTCCTAATGCATCACTTCTTTAATTAAAACAATGTCCTAAACCATGGACAACTTGAACATGCTAAGGGGCCCATCCTAAATTGGAATTAATTGCATCCAAAAGGCACAGATGTAGTGTGCAAATGTGTGCAGCTTCTCAGTATTGCCAGACATTATATGCCACATAGGAGAGCAAAAAATTCTAATTTGAATCTGTAGTGAACATTAGTGGCAGGCGGGTTCAAATTTTTAATATCAGAGCCCCTTTAGCAACTGTTAAGGTGCAAATAACTGAAATTTTGGGAAGTCAAATATTAGTAGACTTTGAAATACACATTTTTCTTCTAATAAAGGCAAAATAAAATTAAGATTTGGATTATTTTATAAAACATTCATTTTTATGATCAAGCAATGACTTTTTGGATATTGTTTCCTAAAAATACAGAAAAATCAAGCTTTAGTTAATAGTAGAGAAACAGATTCTGTCAACAATGACTCAATTCTTGGATTTAAGTTTTATTTTATCTTTTGAGGTGAAGAGCTAGAGGGAATGTAATAAAAACTGTACTGCCTTCTGGTAATATTTTTAAGCTATAAAATATGTGATTGTCCATGGAAGCCTCTGGCTGTAGAGATTGTCAGGAGAATACAAAAACGTCCCTGGTAAGAAGGCTCATCTTGAGTTCTTCAAATCAATGATAGATATGTTGAAAATAAAGTTTCTAATTTTATTTGAAAATTTTAATATATTTTAATGTTTAAAAGTTTATAAAATAATTAGTAATGCCATGGTTATATTCTGTAAGAGAAAGGTCAGTTTAAATACAGCTGGAGTTATGGAGTAAAAATTAACACCACAGTAATTTTATTTCTTATTCACAGATTGTTTGATTAGGTTTTCACACATACTAATGTCACATTTGCATCAATAGTTGAAAAAACTGGGAATTTGTTTTATGTGATTAATGTTTCCTGGCTACTTTGGTAGATTGTGTAAGAAAATAGCGGCCTGCTTGTTCACATGCCAGTATGGACGTTAAGTTTGATGAAAGGAAGTTTTAACAATGAATAGTTATCTATACAGAGATGATTATTAGGATGGTTGAATGCCTGCATTCTTACAAGACAAAAATTTTAATACCTTACCCTTTCATAGCAAAAGCAAAAAAAAAAAAGTGTTAAAATTTTGACATTATTGTGCATGTATATCCATTATTAGCAATTATAATAATTATTTGACTGATTTGGAAAAAAAAAAGCTTTTCAGTGAAAAAGTTTTATAGAAATACTCAAAATATCTTGAAATTCAATGGGTTTTACTTGCTTATTTTCTTTCTTTCTTTCTTTCTTTCTTTTTCTTTCTTTTTTTGACAGGGTCTTGTTCTGTAGTCCAAGCTGGTCTTGAACCCACTGTAGAGCCCAGGATGGCATTAGACTCACCGCAATCCTTCTGTCTCAGCCCCCCGAGTGCTGAGAATGGAACTCGGGTACTTATCGCTTGTTTTAGCACTTGCTAGGCAGGCGTTCCAATGGCTTAGCTATTACTCCAGCCCCTATTTGCCTATTTTTTTCTTAATAAAAATCTTGCAGTAGTGTGAAAAAACTACTGAGATGATAACCATTATAAATTATCGTGACTGAAGAAACTATGTAAATCAATAATCCCAGAGCATGTCTGATACTCTCTCAGAGGGCATTTTTATTTGTCTTTTTAAAAGCCGTTTATTTATTTTCGTTATTAGATTCTTTAATTTATTTTTGAGACAGGATGCAACTTTCTAGATCAAGTTGGTCCTAAATTTTCTATGTAGCCAAGGTTGGTCTGCAACTCTGGCAATCTTCCTGCCTCAGCCTCTTGAGTACTGAGATTACAGGTATGTGCCATTTTGCCAGTTTATGTAGGTGCTGGTAAATCAAACCCTGTGCCTTGTTAGGCAACCACTTTCGCCTCTGAGCTCTGCCTCCAGTCCCTAAAAAATGTCAAAAAATCCTGGGAGTTTACTCAAGAGAAAACTGACAACATTATCCGAATAAAAAAGACCAAAATGCCTTAAATGTATGTATGAACATAATATCAATAATCTATCTGTAGACACTGTGTATTCCTTGTGCAATTTTCTTATATACTTATTTCTTCATTTCTAAACACAAAAAAGATAGTATGAAAATATAATGATGTTTCTATTTCAGTTTTTCTTTTTGGAGACGTGTTAGCAATATGCCAATATATAATCCTTGTTTTTAGGTGTACAATTGTCACGCATTCCAATAATAATAATAAAAAAACCTACACATAAAAGCCCAAGAGAATTTCTGATTTAAATAAAAAAGTCATATTAAGGTAATACTACAGTTTGTTTCAACAATCTTCTAAGACTTTGAGAGTTTTAAGAAAAATGTAATTAATAATCCTCAATTTCTTAACGACTACAATATCAACAGCATTCATCTCTGAACCCAGCTGTGTTATTCAGAAATTGATCCCTATTACCAAGAGGAGGAGAAAACCATCGTTGCCTATTTGGGCAACCACCACTGTCTAACAAAAACTACTGAAAACCTGTACATTAGCACCAACTGGATGCTCACCAATGATTTTTTGTAGTAAAAGGAAGTTTTTAAAACAATATTGTCAAAAAGCTGATCTTTAGATGTGATAGTGTCTGATTAATGAGCCCTTCAGTCCATGTTCTTTATCTAGAAAAATCAAAGTTTTTGGATGAAATAAAGTCTGTCTAAACAATAACAGACCTAAGAAGGAAAATAAAATGAAAATTTTTGTAATGAGTAGAAATATTTGGGAAAACTCAATACCTATTACTGATAAAATCTCTCAGTGAACTTGGAATAAAAGGAGAGTTCTTTAATCTTATAAGGCACAAATACAAGCAAAGCCAACATCAGCTTTAAGGTCTGAGAGAGGTTCCTTTTATGCTATGTCTCATCCATTTATTGTTATTATTGTTTTATTGGTTCTGTGCTTAAATATATGCATTTATTACAATTAATTAATGGGTGGAATTATAAGATTCAAACTATTCTATCTCTAACTCTCTCTTTCTGTCTCTTTCTCTTTTTCCTGCTCTCTCTCTCTCTCTCTCTCTCTCTCTCTCTCTCTCTCTCTCTCTGTTTTTGCAATGTTGGGTTGGAATCCAGAGAATGTCCGAATGAGGCAAATGCTCTACGATTAAGTCAGAGCATAGGGCTGGACTCAAACTCCCCACTCTTCTGTCACAGCCTCTCAGCATGCCAATGTTAGGGTCAAGGAATAGATTTGGTCTATATATTTCAAAATTAAATCTTGCAATATTATAGTTACCAGATCCTTCTCTTGAGGTAGATATATAATTTTATTATAATTTTAAATATATCTGCTAAAATTTGTCCCAGATATTTTATTGCTTTTCATTGTAATTTAAATCTATCAGAATTTTATATTCCATATGGCATTTAGTTACAAAATGATTGAGTATATAAAATTAACAGATATAGTTTAGACATTTGTTATATTACTGCTCTTCACAATCAATAGGAGGCTTACGTACTGAGATTAATAATATTTTAACATTGTTTTAATTAACATTTCCTTCTTGTCATTTGTGGTTCTCTGTCTTATGATTTAAACTTAATGGTTGTATTTAGTCAATTTATGTTAAAAGTATGCTAGCAATGTTGTCATATGAGGATAACATACAGAGAAAAGACATGCTATATAATACAGTATATAGAGTTATCTGTGTATTCATAAGGAAGACTCAAGTCCAGGTTGATATGCAATTTTACTTAGAAAATATGCATTTATTTTATTGCACAACAAAATATATGTAGTTTTACTTTAGGATTTGTGGATCTTCCAGATAACCCTTAACAACTGAATTGTACTCTGAAGTCTAATAAAGAGTAAATATAAACAGACCCAGATAATTTAAAGTTAAACCTTTTAAAAGAATTATGTTCTGCAATATAATTTGAGTTTTAATTAATTTCTACAGGGAATTTCGTTGAAAATTATTACTAATCAGCTCTGAAGAACAATCAAAATTTTTTGAAAGTTCACACAAGAGATAAAAGTGCCAGAATGCATAATTTGTCAATTGTTTTATATTTTGGATTGTAAGTTTTTGCTAAAAATAGAGATTAATTATGTAATTGGTTAGGAAGAGCCTTCATTACAAGCTGCAGAGATTATTTCATAATCAATAATAATAATATTGAAATTACATTTTAAATTAAAAGCATAAAGAATTTTAGTTTTTAAAAGAGTAATTATTAATACTTAATTTCATCTGATTATTCTATCATGTACAAAGTTATTAAGATAATTAAAGTCTGAAAAACATGTACAAATATTTCATTCACATGATGATAGAACCAACTAATGGGTTAATATTAGTGAATCAGAAAATATATTTATTATTTCAAAAGCAATGCACTTTTTTCATCAATACACTTAATTTTTTAAAGCATGCAATTTACATGTTTGCATTATGTAAATAATTTCACAGAAATCCAATGAATGAATATGCCTGACACAAAGGAATGAAAATGAGTGGGAGGGAAAAAACTCTGGTGGGAGGAAGGGACCAACCAACAGAAAAGGAAAACAGTATTCCCCACAAATGAAACTTTATCAGAATGAAAGATTAATGAGGAATTTAGAGAAAAAAAAACTGCTTCTTACTGGCTTGTGACAGCCTGCAGGTTATTATTTATTTGTTTATTGGGGAAAAAAAAGTTACTCTGTAGCCCTGGCTGGTCTGGAGCTCACTATGGAGCCCCAGCTGGTCTCAACTCTCAGAAATACTCCTACCTCAAGCTCCATAGTCCTGGCATTACAGGAGTGAACCATCTTCCTCAGGTTTCCAGGACTAATTATGGTTAAATGTCTGGCAGTTCAAAAACAAAAGGATAAAAGGGTTAAGGGTGGAGGACCTCAGAAGCTTCTAGAGAATGGAGAACAGAGCCTCCACTAGCCTTGACCACCAAGGCCTTAGTGTGGGACAGCCCACTCACTCAGCTCCTCAATAAAGCCCATGGCAGAGAGTCACAAGGCATCTGACAATTTCAGGCACTTTTCTGACTAGCAGAAGTCTCTTCTGTATCATTTCCATGATAACTGAAGTTCCCTGAAAATGGCCACGCTCACAATGAGACTATTGTGGTTAGCTAATTATATTCAGAGAACTCATACAAGGGACATTTTGCACAGCCAGACTACTAGGGGCTATCCTGCCCCCTTGGTCACTCTGCATCTACTGTCCTCCTCTATATCTAATATTGGTGTCTTTGGGTCAATTGTAATTATCTCTGTATCATGTTACCTCTTGTTTCTAATCTTAATCTGTTCTTTGTAAGGAGACTACATTTATATGAACCTCACATTTCAGAAGATGCAGAGCAAAGTAAACAAAATATAGCACATTATTTTTACTTTATAGGGACCTATTTTATTTGGGGTAACAGAGAGTTTCATTGTCTTATATGTTAGCAAGATGCATTTTGGTATATTTTGGAATATATGATGTTATCTGTACAATGCAAGTATATAGTATTAATATAATGATTTTGTTAATATTAAATTAATAAAAATACAAATAATGAGATATAAAAATGCATTCCTCAAAACTCACAAGGATTGTTTATCCCTGTGCCCCTTCACCAGTTAAAAAGTAAAGGCTTGTGATTTTTCCCTTTTTCTGTGAGTTATTTGTAGGCACTTGTTTTTTGCAGTGATTAAAGTGCTAGTTCTTAGTAAATCCATTACAGAGAAAGTGACTAATTATGAGCATTAACAGGAAAGATTATGGGGAGGGCCACATGTTTCATTATGAAAGCAGGAAACTGCTGCACTCAGAAATAAATAAATATAACATGTAATAATAGATAAGTAGAAAATATTCACTGAGAGGAAATCCATGCTGTTGATTCTGAAAACAATAAAAGAATTAGATGTGAAACACAGAGAAAGAATTTTCACTACACTCTACATCCTTAAAATGCTGCTGGAGAACAGAGGAGACAGGTTAGCTGGCCTCTCCCTGCTCATTCACTGTGAATCCCCAAACTCTACGTTGTTTCTCCAATATTGTCCTTTTTTGATACCAATCCATAAAATTCTTTGTTCTGTTATTCTTCTATGGCCTAACGAAGAACTGTGGTTTTGCACTGGAATTCTAAGCTCATCTTAGCAAAAAGTTAATTTTAAAATATTCTCAAATTACTTCCAACGAAGTACATGAGTCTAAACACTTAGTATAAAAATTGAATGTAATTATTAAAAGTATCTTTATCATACAGCTAGTCTATAGATCAGATATACTACATTTTAAACAATGTTTCCTCAAATTTTTGTGCAATACTGGCATACACTATGTATTCAGTAAATATTTAGTAATTGCAGATTAAATTCTTTTGATATTTTATCATATTAATTTGATTAAGTACACATGTGTTATATAATACAAAAAATTCAAAAAATAATGTTAAGTAATCATTGAAGATTTGCAATATTGTCAGCATATAACGCTAGGACAGAATACGTGACCTCCACGACTTTAGGGAGCAAAGATTTAGTTTAGCTCACAGTTTCAGAGGATCATAGTCTGTTTGCTGTTGGACAGCTGGAAATGATAGAGTCACATGGTGGGAACAGTGCAGGAATTGGAGCTCTGGAGACTGACATCCTCCGAGCACAACAGAACAGAACCAAACTAAGAGAAGGGGTGGAGTTACTCTTCAAATTGCTGCCTCAGAGATTTGCCCCTTCTGGGTCAACCTTCACCTCCCAACAGCACCCAGTATTCATAGGGTCACGTGGCTTTTGAGGGATACCACAAGCCCAAATCACAACATGTAAAAGCACTTTTCTTTAGAAATATGGAGAGTGGATAGCTAAAAAAATGAGAACAGAAAATTCTGATGAATTTTTCATTCTGATGAATAAAGCGTCACCTTCTGAAACTATGAGCTAAAATAAATGTTTCCTCCCTAAAGTTGGGGATTTGAGTATTCTGTTCCATCAGTGAGAAATTACTAATTAAGACTGATATTAAGTGATGAAATATGCAAAGGTATGATTAAGATGTGGTTTCAGAAAACAGTTAACAATGTAATATGACAGCAACTTTAAGTCTATGTCTACAGTAATTCTGAACAATGCTTATACTTCACTAAAGGATCTTCAATAAAATTTTGCAACGAATTGGTGATTTTTATTGGTTGCAAACATATTTAATGAAGATGAGCCATGTAAAAGAAGTGACTGTGCATCTGAATCTTCACAATCTTAAAATTTTATGTTAGACTCATTCTTCAATCTTGTGGTCTGCAATTTTTTATAAAGGAATTTTTCAGATAAAAATATCATATAAGCTCTTAGCATTTTATAGGAATAGAGAAATTGTGTTTTTCTATTTTGTATTCAGTTGAGATAGGAAGATGAAAAATATCATCTTGAGGACAGTACTTTTAAGTTAAAGGTCACAATTTACTCAATAGACAAGGGAATTTCTTCTTCCTCAAATTCGTTTTTTAAGCTTAGAGACCATGAAGAGTTATGATTCATACTGCTCCGGTAGACTGCCCTATGATGTATCTGAATTTCAACAATAGGTGATAGAACTAATCCAGAGAAGTAAGTTACAAACCTTGAATTCAGATTGAAAAAGCTGTCATTTGGGAAAGAAATTCAAAGCTCTGAGAAAAATAAAAATCACTTCATAACTTCTACATCATGGGTGAATACTAAAGGGCAGCCTTGTTAACCTTAAATGAAACTAGTGTTTATGCTAGTCTTTAGTGTGTGTGTGTGTGTGTGTACACATACACATAGAGACAGATAATTTTTTAAATTAGTCATGGATTTTTCAAACTAATATTCATCTTGACTTTTGGTAACAAGAGTATTTTTTTTTAATTCAATGAATTAATAAAGAAAAACTAGAATAAAAAGCAAGTACAATTGGTGTAGATTTTTAATATTTAAAACTTGGGAAGAAAATGAAAGAAGCATTTTATAAAAACAATATAAATTGTATAACATATGATAACCCCGACATTTAAAAATTAATAACAAGGCATGTTTTTGTATTGACTAGACAAAGAACTTCCATCTCTCTGAAAAGTGTCTGTGTTGTGGCAATCGTGACTATTAACTGTTTTGTAGCAATCAATGGTGGATTTAGTTTTCTGATGCCTAAATATTCCAGAGTCTTTCCACATATAATTTTGACATTATCATCGAATTGATACAATGGTGGTTGTAGTTGCTCTGCATAACATAATCTAATCAAACTGAATCAAAGATTTAGACATCAAAATTGAAATACTGAACCTCCTGGTGGACAAAATATGTAAAACTATTGAAAATATAGGCTTGGGCAGGGACTTTTATAATAGTACATCTGATGCAAAAGAAATAGCCCCTCAAATCAACAGATTAGTTTATATCAAATGAAAACGTTTCTGCATGGCATAAGTAAACTACTAACAGAGTGAAGAAAAAAAACAACAAAACGAGAAAATAAAACTTTTATCACATTTACCTTTGACAGCAAGTTAATGACTAGAATAAATAAAGAACCAAAGAAAATAAAGTCCTCAAAATCAAAGACCCAACTAAAACTGGGAATCTCAATTGAACAGACAGTCCTCACACACACACACACACACACACACACACACACACACACAAAAGTTTCGATTCAACCCCCTTAGCCATTAGAAATAGAAATGAAATCATCACTAAGATTTCATCCAGCCCCAGAAGAAATGGCTTGTACGAAGAACTCAAAGAATAATAGATGCTGCTGAGGTTGCGGTGAAAAAGAAACCTATTGCCTTTCTGGTGAGACTGAAAATGAATTCATCCATTGTGGAAAGCAGTATGGAGATTCTTTAAAAAGCTGAAAATAAAAACTCCACTCAATTTGGCAATACCTCTTCTGGGTGTCTTTCCAAAAGAGTCAAAAGCAAGATATATCCATGTTGATAGCCACACAACTAACAATAGTTAAATTATGGAAATGCTAAAGCATCCATTAACAAACAAATGGATGCAAAAATCGTGGTATTTGAACACAATGAAATACCATACTTCCATAAAGACAGATAAGAGGTGTTTGTAGGTAAATGGATGCAACTTGAGAAAATAATGGTTAGTGAACTCTAAATCAGAACATTAACCATTGCATGATTTCATTATTGTGAGAAAATCAGTGTCTTAGCTACTTTTTTTCATTCCAGGAACAAAATATCTGTCATCTATAACTTTAGGGAGGAAAGATTTATTTTAGTTCAAGTTTCAGAAATTCATGATCCCTTCACAAGTGGGCGGCTGGGATATGGTACAATCACATGTTGAGGCTGGAGCCAGGGCTAGAGCCAAATGTGGTAGAACAGAGCCAAGTCAAAGAGGAAGGATGAAACTGGCCCTAACCCGTGTATGTCAGTCCAGGCATTCCTCACTTCCAGCCACGCCCCACCTCCCAATAGTACGCATATGCATAGGTACACTAGTCACTTAGGGAACATTCCAGACCCAAACCACAACATTCTGCCCCTGGTCCTCCAAAGACTCATGTAAAACTCCTCAGGTAAAATGTATTTGGTCCTTCTTTATGAGTTGCTAAAGTCTTAACAATTCTAGAACTCCTAAGAAAATTCACACTCAAAATCTTTGAGACACAAGGGAATCTCTCATCTGTGACTTCCTGTGAAAATTAAAGAGTTAAATATTTCCAATATACAGTGGCACAGCATCAATATTCCTGTTCCAAAGGGGATGAACAGGAGAAATAAAGGCGATCCGACCATTTCTAAACCTAGGAGGGCAAGAGTTAAGGCCTGTAGCACTTTGTCAGTACCCGGGGTAAACTGTAGCAAGGTCTGACCTCCAAAGGGCTTGGGTAACCCTGCCCCAAGAGCATTGCTATTGGGTGCAATCTCCATCTTCTCTCCATTTGGCTGGACCTGCCCATAGCCTCCCGCCTTCCTCCGAGATCACCCATGCTCATGGCTTCCTCATATTTTTGGGCTCCTCGTTGTACCTTAGGCTTCTCCTGTACCACTTCACACACTGCCCTCCCAGGGTGGAGTCAAGGCACCCTTTCCATATTCCTGCTCTTCTTTCTAATGTAATGTCTTTTACTTCCCGGTGCTCACTGGCACTACCACTGCAGGCCATTTCAATCTAGCACTGCAAAGTTTTTATGTTATTTTCTCTGACGTTTTTTTTTTTTTTTTCTGCTTTTCACCATGGAGTTGGCTAAAAGCTGCAAACAGCAGAAATATGAGAACATAGACAGCTGCCATGATATTTCCTCAACCAGAGTAGGTAGTTCATTACCTTTAATCTCAGTTTCAGGAAAAGTCTCTGGATAAGCATAAAATACCAACAAATTTTCTGGCAGAGCATACACCCATGGGTTTTAGACCTCTCACCATTATAGCAATTCTCATTTGAAACTTCTTGAGCCTGGCCTTTACAACCCACACTTATAACAGCGTTCTGGTCTTCTGAGCTCTGACCAGAATCCCCCATCAAGTTTGGCCGAGACCACTCCAAGTCTTCTCCAGCCAGCATCCTTATATCTTTTTAAATTTCTCTAGCAAACTTGTTCCAAAAGCTTCAAAATCATCTGATCAGGTAAATTCACAGCAACAACTTCATTTCTCTGGTACCAATTTTTGCCTTAATTACTTTCTTGATGCTGGGACAGAATACTTGACATCCACAACTTTAGGAAGAAAATATTTTTTATAGTTCACAGTTTCAAAAGGGCACAATTAATTTACTGATGGGCATCCGGTAAATGGTGGAATCCCACGGTGGGGACAGAGACAGAGCTGGAGTCAGAGGTCCTCACAGCACCACAGCACAAAGCCAAGTTGGGGGATGGGGGGAGGAAGACATTAGCACACACCCCTCTAGATCGAACCTCAAATATTTGCCCCTTTCAGCCAGACTCCACCATCCAAAAATACACAATTCTGTAGGTACATGAGGCCTTTGGGGAACACCCTAGACCCAAACCACAACAACTGGAATTACAGGCGATTTATAGAATAAAATGAGTGAGACACTGGGAGTCAGAGGAGGAGGGAGGAGATAAGAAGGCCAAAAATGGGGAGAGAAAGGGAATATCATGATATTACCATATATGAGCATAAAAACTTCTCATGTTATTTAACAATTGTATTTTACACAAACACATACATACACACCATATATCATACATCTAGGTATATATGTGTGTATAAACCAACAAGTATGGGAAAATATAAGAAAAATAGCATATTCTGATACTTTAATATTCAGTGGAAGACAAATATTACTCATAAGAATGCTAAAACTGTTCCCTTGAATCTTCCTAGAAACTCTGCTCTGTATGACTGCCCATTTCTGGGCTAACTGCTGACAAAAAAGATTTAGAATATATCCTTCAATTTCTTGTCACTGGAACAAAATGAAAATAAATACCTAATAACTACAACCTAGAGAGAACATTATTCTGGCCACAGTTTTTGAAAGATTCAGCTCATAGGAAGCTGGTTCCAGGGAAGGAAGGGTGTGACTGAATAGCACAGCAAATACAGCTGCTGATGCTGTGGCACCCAGGAAAACCAGAAAGAGGATGGGGGGGGGGGCAGAGACAAGAACAGTCCTTTCTAAATCGTGGCCCTAGTGACCTACCTCCTTATTTATTTATTTATTTATTTATTTATTTATTTATTTATTTAGAATACATAGATTTTTTTAGACATAAAGAATAGAGAATCAAAAGCTTCCGTTACCCTGGAGAGGATTTGAAGTGAGTTGCCCCTAAACCCTACCTTCTAACATCAAGATTAGATGCAAAATTCATTAATAGATAAATCCATTTGACTTTTGGGGGACAGTTTCAAACTATACATTTTTACTTAATCCCTAAAAGGCTCGTGCCATTTTATAATGCAAAAAAGAGCTTAGTCAATCCCTCAGACTTTCCATAGTCTTATAATCTTCAGTACTGAAAAAAAAAAATCTAAATCTAAAGTTTCTTCTAAGATCCAAAGCAATCTCTTAGGTATGAGCCACTGTAAAAATCAAAATGAAAGCTAAATTCTTCTACACATGATAGCACATGGTAAAAGGTCTCATTCCATAGGAGAGAGACAATAGGAAAGAGAAGATTGTGATCAAAGTGAGATTAAATCCTGGCAGTGCAAATAGTAAATTTGTAGCTCCATGTCCAGCACCTAGGACAGGAGGTAGTAAGATGTGAGCCCCAAAGGGCTTGGTGAACCCCACCCCCATAGCAGTGGCTCTCCCAGCCCATGTGGCTTGTCTCTGGAAAGCCTGTCTCATTGCCTACAATTTTCCTGAGCACATGCTCCAAGTTTCTGGCAGCTTCAACTTCCTAGGCATTCCACTATCCTTTTAATTTTGCTCCCATCGCTCCCACACTGCCCTCTCAGAGGCACATTTCACAGCTTCCTTGGATTCTTTTTGAAATCTGAATGGAAGCCTCCATGAACCCTTAATGCACGCAGTTTTTCAAGCTTGCAAAAAAGTCATGGCTTGCCACCAGTAATCACTACTGCACAGTATTCTGAGGGTCTGGTTGAATGACCACAAGAAAATGAATTTTGGGAACTTGGTTCTCTGGGAAACTCTTCTTGATGAGGAATATCAAAGATTCTCTTCTCAAAGTAAGGTTCAACAGTTTTATACCTTTGAACCTCGGAAGAGTGGGGTTTTGCTGATTCATGAGATGCCTTTAAGACACATTTCCTATTGCCCTGACACAAAGCACTTTGTTTATTTTTAACTCTGACCTTTCCAAGAACCATGCTTTCCTTTGCCCCATCTTTGTAAACACTTTCTGATGAAACAGCAAACTTTTTATGTCTGATTTTTACTCCTAACTTCTATAGATGAGGCTAAAAATATTCAAGATCACCCGTACAAAGCCTGAATGTGGGCTGCTTTCAAGTTTCTTACACCAAATTAGCTAATCTTCCATCCTCCACCTCAGTTTTCTTCAAAGTCTCTGGGTATGGGTAACTATCTACTATTCCAACTGTCAATTTTGATGTTTGACCAGCTGAACATTTCTCAGCCTGGCCTTCACTCTCTGTACTCCTATAAGGTTTCATAAATCCCACTGGAATTTTCAAAAAAAAATTCTGCTTGCATATTCTGAAGTGTCTCTGGCAGCCTTCTTCAAACATTTCCAAAGCCCTCCAATGTTGCCGAAGGCTCCTAACCCACAGTCAAGTGTCAGCACCACCATGGTATCAATCTTGGTGTTAATATCTGTATTAGTGAGTTTCGCACCAGGTCTAAAATGGAAAGAAATCCCTGACACTTGCAAGGTAGTGCAGAAGATTCAGGTCACTATGACTGGCTGTATGGCAAAAAGGCATGGCAGTAGAGCCTGGCAAAAGACTTCACAGCCTCAAGGAAAGACAGTACAAAAACAATAGATGGAAGCAATATGTTCTTGCAGGTCACACCCCGAGGAACACAATCCCACCAAGGCCCTGACTTCTGACAGCACATTCAGGTGCTAAACCCATCTACAGACAGATACATTGAGAAGTACTGCATTCCCACGATTCAATCACTTTTCAAACACATGAGGACATTGGCGATATTTTAGATTTGAACCACAACAGAATCACGATTCTTACAAGACTCTTCACTGGTGATGATTAAATCTTTGGGAGTAGGGGGCATCTGGCAACTATCTGGAGACAGTTTTCAATTTTCAGAATTAGGACAGCACTGTTGGCCTTGAGTGGATAGAGGTGGAGGGGCTCCTAAACAAGAGCAGAACAGCTTCTGCACAGGAAAAACAAAATATACAGGTATTCATTCCAAATTTTGTCATAGTGCAGTCCTCAGAAATCTAACATTAGACAATTAAATTTATCCAGTGGGCTTGAGATGTCATTGACATAAACTTTTAATAAGATACGTATTTGTCAGTGAGGATTCAGTAACTAAATAAACTCGTAATTCTTTTAGAAAGGAAGCATATATAACAAAGCTTAGTTATCAACAACATCGCCACTTTTACCCACTAGTAATAAACACAGTTCCACAGATTTACATTTAGCTTCTAGAAGTGACAAGACTTTTTACCTTCAGGGCTCCTGATTAGAAATTTCACGATGGCTGACATCCTAGTACTTTAGTTATGGTTAACTTATTGATTGATAAATATGCACCAAAAATAATTTCAAACACATTTAGAAGGCTATGAATGTGTATCATGTTCCTCAAAGATATGATAACATGATTGGAAAGTTGATTAGAAAAGTGCATTTATTTATTGTTACATTTTATAGCACAGATCTGCTTTCAAATGACAAATAGTACTTAATTATGGAGACGTTTATGTGAACACAATCTTCTCTACAAGAGACATAGAGTGTGAAATTCTGGGTGGATAGCAGCCATCCTTATTTTTATAATCCGGTCACCATATTTCTCAGATTTTTATAAGTTTTTTATGTAAAATATTAAATAATTGTTTTGAATGAAGATAATTTGAACTACTCTATAATCAAAATTTGGATAATGTAGTAATTTTATTTTAAATATTGAGAATACATTCCATTAATATATTTATGTGACATTTATCATACAAAGTCAATGTTTTAGAATTCTTAGTTTTTAGTTGTAATTTTTATTAAAATAGTAGAGAACTCTCATATTCTTAAGCCCGATGATAACTATCTACATAATAAACGAGGCAAAACTGTGTCTCAATATGCATAATTTACTCTAGATTTCTTAGGTACACTCTTCAAAACAAAACTAATCTTGGGGATACTATTTTATGACCTGTTGCTTCATTTTGTAGTTATCTTGTTGGAAAGGAAGGGAGGCTGCAAGAGAGAGAGAGAGAGAGAGAAAGTGCATTTATTTTACATTTCTGATTTCTGGAAGATGAGCATGCACATAGGAATGCTTTTAGTCCTTAATGATGCCAGTGGTAGTAGATTTTGCAGAACTAATGAAACAGCTATAATAAATTATATGCAATATTTCCTACAGAGCAAACTAGCAAATTTAGCAATAATGTCTCCCTAGATTACTGTTAAGATATGAAATTATTATTTTTACATGACAGGTAAATAACCATTTTCCACTAATTAGACTAGATTAAGGGAAGTGAAATGCTTGGAAAATAGCAATGGAAGGGAATGGTGTCTTTCATCATGAGGAGAATCATGCTAATGCCTCGTACAGTCTTGTTATCATGATAAACAGGCTGTGGTGCATGCCCCTTTTAATTATTAACACTAAATCTGATGAAATTGAAGCATTGCTCTTAGTAAGAGCTCTTACTGCTGAAATTATCCCTTTAATAGTAACCAAGGTATGAAAGTATGGATTAAACTTGAAGATTAATAAGAGTCAATTTTTTGAAAATGTTAACACAGGTGTTCAATAAACATTCTAACGAGGTATCAAATACCATAGACAACATATTGATTTATTAAAAGGTATTAAGTGTCAAAGAGCTTGCACAATTATTTGTGAGAGCAGTAAGAATAACGTATTTCTTACCAAGCATGTAAAAATCAATTAATCAATTAATGGATTTTCTTTTTTATTTGACTTCTACCTAGAATTTTATGTGATGATTTCATTTAAGCATAGTCAAAGAAGCCCAGTAAGTAAAAAATAGAAAAAAAAATAAATTAGTATTAAATGTTTGAATTTTTTGATATCATGACTAGTAGAATAAACATTGCTCATTTTATGGGGTCCTTTTTCAAAGACTTATATAGCAACTCTTGGACCTCTTATCTTAATGAATTTATGACTTTGCTATATAATAAAAATCTTAAACTTCATAGGTTGAAACAAATCAATTAAACTATGAAATGATACTGTAAATGTTATCATATTCTAATTTTAAAAGAACATGCTTCTACTAATATGGACATTTCTAGAAATACCACGCATTATTTGGTGATCCTTCCACTTGTTGATTTTCAGAAGTCTCACAATCTGTCTTTCAGTTCTGGTTGGTTATATATTATCTTGGAGATAGATAGATAAGTAGACAGATAGATAGATGCTATTGCTATTGCCAGTTTTTAGCTGTTTCATTTAACTGCGGGAAAAGAGAGAAACAGAGAGGAGAGAGAGGAAAAAGCACATTTTACATTTCTGATTTCTTTAAGATGAATGTGCACAGTCCTTAATGATGGCAGCAGTAGTAAATTTCTCAGAACTAATGAAACAACTACAATTAATTGTATGCAATATTTCATACAGAATTGGCTTGAAAAGATTAACTATAAAAATATAAAACTTTCCTATAGTTAATCAAATTATCTTTCTTATAGTTAATTGATTTAACCCAAAAATATTAGAGCAGTAATGTATTCATATACCATGCTTTTATTTAAACAACTGTATGCTTTTGTGTTCTTTGTCTTGTCCCTTCTCCCTTGCCACGTCAGAAACGTTCCCTGAGACGATACGAGTGCCAACATATATTTACCTCAGACAGGGCACAAGAGTTGGGCCAAACTAATGATATGCCAACATCCAATGTGATCAGCCACTGAGGTGATTGGGGTTACTTTCAGGAGTATAGAGAAGGTGTCACTTTTAAGGACACAAATGAAAGCTATGTACAGAAGCATGGGGTGGGGTGTTGCTGCCAGGCCTATGAGTGATTCAAATCCCATCAAAACACTGAATATCCCACCCTGGTGGGGATGACAACTCACAGAAACTGTATCCTGCCTATCAGAATGAATCTTTGTACTTTAGTAATGACTGTTTTTCCCTCCCATATATATATATATATATATATATATATATATATATATATATATATATATATATATATATGCAAAATTCAAGGTTTACAATGGAGTTGAGCATTTTGTGCACATACATATCTTGTCAAGGGGACAAGGATTTCCCTCTCTCCTTTTGTCCCTTCCCCTCCCCTCCCCTCCATTCCTCTGCACCCTACCTTCCTGTTTCACTTTGTTTTTCGTTTTAAGTTCCATAAGAGTTGTGATCTGGGTCTCTCATATCAGAGAGACCATTTTAGCCAGAGGAATTAGCGTCAAAAAAAGGGTCAAATTGCAGTTATGGTCATCATGTAGAGAGAAAAATCCACAGCTTTTGGGTTGAGATATGCTGAGACTGAGATTTTTAGGAATCCAAAAGTGGACGTGTAATGTAGGCAGTTGAATGAGAACGTGAAACTTATAAGAGAACTTCTCTCAGCTTATAAACTGGAAGGCTTTCGGTGGAGAACTGGCATCTAAAGTTGGGGAACTTTGTGAAATCGTTAAAAGAAGTACGTTAGTCTGAATTCTCTCAAGAAAGAACTGATAGGACATAGGTAGACACATACTAAGGGTAACTGATTCACATGAAATTGTAATTCTCAATATTTACAAACTAATGAGTGGAGATTTTAGAGGCTGATAATGTAGCTCAGACTAAGCCCAAAGGTCTGTGAGCCATGTTAGCCAACGAACAGCTCCTGAGTTCAAGTTTAAATGTGGCCGACTAATATTCACCTCAATGACAATCAGATAAGGACAGTGAATACTTCTTAATCAGCTAGTTGTTCTGTTCAATCCTTCAGTGACTTGAAAGGAATACATCCACGTTGAACACCATAAAGGATCATATGGCAATTCATGATAGTCAGACAGACAGAGAAACAATCCAGATAGAAACATTCACAGACATACAATAATTTTCAACAAATACATAATGTGGATGAGTTTTGGCCCAGTTCAGTTAATCCATAAAACTAATCGCATGGAGTTAAGTTATACTAAGGAAGAATGAGAGAATTTTGCTTAAAAATTATATTTAAATCCAATATTCTTAAGTTGAAAGCTATAACTTATAAGGTAATATGAAAATGTGTTTGCATTACAGATAAAGTTATGCTGGCATATTTGTCTGTTTTTCCTTATGTATATGATATCCTTGTATGTGATGTATGTAGCATTGATAAATCTAAAAAATACACAAAAAAGTTTTTTTTTATCTTTTAGAAGTTAATTTTTAAGAATTTAAGTTTAAAGAATATAAATTAATTCAATTGATAATCTATATCCGCAGCCTTCAAATGTAAATATTTAATGTATAAAATTTTAATCAACATTGGTTTGCTTCTATCATTTCCAAAATTTAAATTTCTGAAGTAGGTTAGTGAGTACTGAGTTCCAGAAAAGAAGACACATAAAGGTAAGAAACAGGGATGTGTTAACTATTTGTTTCAAAAACAGTTATGAAGATAGTTGAATTGATAAAAACTGGATTGATTAGACAAAAACTAGATTGAGATAGTTATGTTTTACGTAACTAATTCAGGTTGTTTTAGAAGAACAAGTGAGTTTTACATTAGAATTTATGAGTGTGAGAGATTATAATATGTTTTCTATAAAGTTTTGATGTTGAGAAACTAATTTAATTAAACAGAAGTTTCTTCAGGCAAGACATGTGTGGTTTTATGTTTCTTTGTGTGTGTGCATGTGTATTTGTTTTTCTTTTCCTTTAAAACACTCTGCAACCTGTGGTTTCTTTTTTTTCAATTTTGCTTCAGTGAACATTAATTATCTGACC